>SNQJ01S0047022.1:87096-106820 GCA_010110895.2 Picea sitchensis | reverse complement strand
AGCAGCGCATAATAAATGACATCATAATTTAAATCATTTCAAGCTACTCATTATTGAAATCAATAACGACGCAATCAATGCATCAACATAAAGGATAGCAACACATAAACATAAACATGGACGTCAGTCAGCACATCACAGTCAAATAAAGCAAATTATAAACAAAGATCAACCAGATACTGAAATTAAAATGATTACCCGCCCAACCTACCATGCAAGGCTAGGGCATCCATAACACATAAGCAATGCTCAAGCCCAAGATTCATCTGATTGATTTTGACCATTTAAGGTCTCAGGGTTGGCGATTGTTCTGATTAACAAGGAGGTGTCTACATCCCACTAACACAATCAAGTTGAAAACCAACTAGCTCAATCAATCAACATCATTAATGTTGATGGCGCAAGAGAATTTAATAACTAAATAAATCATATCACAACATAAGTTAAGGTGTGAATGTAATCAACCTTGTTTTATTTTCATGGCGCAAAGCAAACATCTATTTTATTTCAAGGTGCGTGATTCATCAATTATTGAATTCAACCATCAATCAACATTATTTTCAAGGTGCGTGGGTGATCTAAATACCGAATTGAACATAAATCAACATCATTCAATGCACACAATTAATCTAATCACGTAGGAAATCAGAGTAATATAAAAGTGTGATCATTTATGCATCATCATTGGTCCATAGCACATAGCAATCCGATTACTTAATCATCATCCTAATCCATGGCGCAAGGGAAATCAATCGCTCAATCATTTATTTATTAACATTTTTAGTGGCGCAAGAGTATATTGATTACTAAAACAATCCTAAATCAACCTTATATAGATGCGCAAGAGTAAACTAATTTCTAGACAATCATAGGTCAACATAATTAAAGGTGTAAGCATAATCATTACTTTTATTCATTGTTCAAGAAATCCAATCACATTAAGTTCAAGGCACAGGAGAAAACATTAACATTATTTCGCGGTGCAAGGTAAACAAATTCATAACCAATCAAATGTCAAAATTTAATTCATGATGCAAGATAACTATCAAATTAATTCAAGGCGCAAACAAAATTAAGAGGACGTCCCCAACAATCAATTATGGGGATGACACAAGCATTACAATAAAGAGGAAGGTTCGTTAAGGTCATAAAATACAAGCACTCACTCCTAACTAAATTTTCAAGGAGTTTATTTTTAGAAGGACCTAATCTTCTTTTAACGGCAGGTGAGACCTGACGCACCTTACCGGCATATCTAATTATACAACTTATATTACCTTTTCGATTTAAATTATAATACCTTGTTTCTTCCTAACTTGAGATGACTTATATAGTTTATATATCTAAAAATTATATGTTGTTATTTCACTTAATTTATCATTCTCATATGTGTGTGTGTGTGTGTGTGTGTGTGTGTGTGTGTGTGTGTGTGTGTGTGTGAGAGAGAGAGAGAGAATAAAAATAATACATTGATAAAAACTATAAATATTAAAATATCAATACACCAAATAATAAAAGCTATTTGTATGGCATATAAAATGAAATATTTGAAAACTCATTGTATTATAAACGCTCCATTTCAAATGATAAAGTTCAATGCATCACAACTTATTGGTAGACTTAAAACACCTGGTAAATTTAAGTGTGTCTTAGCTTGAAGGTGTGGTGTAAGTAAACGCACTTTCGGTCTGGAAAGTGAGGCATACCAGTCTTAGCATAAAAGCATACCAGTCTTACTTTTCAAAATCTCCAGAGGAAGACTGGAGATGGGTTTTAAGATAACATTGTTTTCCCACCTTACTCGCTAGGTTTTAATACTGTTGTAACCACTTGTGTGCACATTTTATGTCTGAAATTGCAGGGTACGATGAGTGTTTCAAGAACAGAATCGTGGTTGTAGCAACACAGTTATCTCATCAAAACGCAGAGGTATTCCTCCAAGAAAATTTCCATCCTCTTTCAAGTAAAGCAGAGGCAACTCTAAGGTAGCACAGAGATAGTCTATCAAAGGGAAAGATGCCAGGGAAGAACACATTTGTTGGGTGAATGTTCTTTTCAATATGAAGAGATGAAACAAGGGGAAAACTCCAGGGGAGAACACCTTTGTTGGGCGAAAATTGTAAGCCAAAAACACAGAGGCTCAATGGTGAGAAATCGTTGGGTGATTTGCTAAAAAACGCAGAGGTATTTGGAGCACGTCGTTGGGTGATTTGCTCAAAAATCGTTGGGTGATTTGCTCAAAATTAGTTGGGTGATTTGCTCAAAAATCGTTGGGTGATATTGCTAAAAAATGCAAAGGTATTAAGAGAAAAATCATTGGGTGATTTGCTCAAAAATCGTTGGGTGATGTCGCTAAAAAAGCACAAAGGTAGTAAGAGAAAAATTGTTGGGTGATTTGCTCCAAAAATCGTTGGGTGATTTTCTCAAAAATCGTTGGGTGATTTGCTCATAATTCGTTGGGTGTTTTGCTCAAAAATCGCTGGGTGATTTTGATCAAAAACGCTTAGGTCAATGGTGAGAAATCGTTGGGTGATATCTTGCAAAACACATAGGTTAAAGGAGAGAAATTGTTGGGTGATTTGCTCAAAACCCAGAGGTATTAGGAGCAATCCCCAAACTCTGGCAAGTTACAAATAAACAAAAACACAGAGATATCTTGATAAAAGAAAAACGCAGAGGAGTTTTGAGGACAATCACTTAGCATGAAGAAATTTAACTCCACAATTTCGATACATAATGCAAAGCTATACAATTTGTTATTTAAGGCAATGTTACCAATTTATGAAGGCAATTATTTAGATCTTGCAATCGGCGCACATGGCAGCATCCCATAGTCGGAGAACAATCATCCAAATTCATATCACATAATGTTTTTTCCAGAATTCTAGAGTTCTAAAGAAAATTACTGAAATCCAATTTATAACTTAACTATTACAACCACAAGCTAAAAAATATTGTAACCAGCAGCAAAAAGTTCTAAAAACTGAAGACGTCCTTCTGCAATGACGCTCCTTCCTATCTCTCATTTGGTCACTGTTGAGACTGCACTGGTACCTCCCAGCCAACGCTAGGGGTACTCTTCGTCCCCCTTATCCCCCCAAGCCGCAAAGGGGCCACGCACACACACAACCAGAAATCATCTAGCTCCCAGCTCGCCTCGCAAGGTAGAGCCACCACTCTCTCTCTCTCAAGATGGGTATCCCAACTCTCACAAGTAAAACCAGTCCAAATTTCTACAACATAAAATTACTCATAACCAGTCTGATCCTTCTCTCAACTTAGCCATTTGTTTTATAGAATTTTCCCACACTTGCACAATTAATTCGCTTTTCAATTAAAATAATTTAGAATTATCTCCCCCAACATTTGTCACCCTTTCCCCAATTTGGACAATTAAATCAACATTTCAATTTAATAAAATTCAATTTCTCTCACCCCTCCTAAAAGAGATCCTAAAATAACTCCTAGTTTTCCCTTTATTCCCTTTATTTCCAATTAATGACTGACACCTTTCTAATTCTAAGTTGAGTTAAAATATGAATCCTCTCCTAGATAAACTAGTGTTAACTAGACTCTAGATTCCTTTCTATGTTTGCACAATTCTTTCATGCTTTATTCATTTTGGCATTTTCTCGCACATATGAGTATAATCTTAATTCTTTAGACTTATTTCCTTTTTCTTAATTTCTCAATTGGATTTACCTCCTTTCTAAATTAATTGAGTTAATAATTATAGTTTAGCATCTTTACAAGAACTTAGACTTAGGCTTAAAATCTAGAATAGGCTTAGATTTTGATTAGGGTTACAATTACTAAATTCATTAATTAATTAATTAATTCGGCAGTGCTCAAGTTTTTACAAGGTTTAATATTCGCTCAATGTTTTCTAAGTCACCTAGATTCGTTGACTCAAGTTAAATTCTGCAATGTGCCCTTTAAGACGCATTTTGTGCTCCAAGGTTGTCACTCGCCTTTGATTCAATTTTTTAATAACGCGATGTTCCCTTCAAGACGCACTCTGTGCTCAAAGGGTTCACTCGCCTTTGACTGGTTTTGGTAGTTGTCCAACCCTTGAAGTCAACACTCCATTCAAGTGACCTTGTGAGAGACTCAGGGCTTCTAAGGAATAAGGACCCTACCTTATTGTGCGCCCCTTAGAAATCTTCGTGAACAATTGTCTCAGTCTGCCCTCACGACATTGTGGATCTCTCAAACTAGGTAATTGTTAACCTACAATTCGAGGCACAACGAGAGTGCTAGTAGGTTGTGTCATGGATGTTGCCACACCTCTCCCTCAATATTTGGTTTATGTGCATGGCCCCTTTACTCCTTATTTGAGTCAGATTAGTAAGCAATCGTCAGCCTATATCCATCAACAAAACACTGTCAATGATCCATAAACAACATCATAATATAATCGATCATATGTCACATATGCATAAATGAAATACTTAAACCAATAAAATACACTCCCTGACTCAATCTGGATCCCAAGGAGGTACATTGATGCCATCGTCATCCTCAATCGGTCAAGTGTCCTGCACACTCAGGGGAAACTCTTCAATAACATTTGTCAATACATAGATATCAAACAACATAATCATAATCCATCAACATCATCATAAGAATCCATAAGAGAAATAGATAACCACATACTATAACCAAATCACTTGCACATAAGTGTCCTCAAAGAATAAGTCAATAATATGTGCTTGCAAGAAAGAGATGTTACATACACCCCCTCTCGTTTTAAACTTCGTCTCGAAGTTGTACAGTATATAAAGCACCTAATAAGATCAATATGTCTAAACTATCAAAAAAAAGGAATTGTTGATGCATATCATATGTGTCCTCCCAAGTAGCTGAGTGTGGACTATAATTGTCCTACTGGACATTGACCTGATCGAATGTTTGACGTTGTAGTTGTCGAATGCGATGGTCCAAAATGCGGATTGGATCCGTCATGTGTGCACCCTCGTCTGGCACCGCAAGGAACTCATGTCAATCTTATGTGTAGGATCACTAACAGAATGTCACGAAACAAATACAAGATAAACATCGTGCATACACCTCTAAGAATGAGGCAAGGCCAGTCGATAGGCCATGGGTCCCTTCATTTCCACAACTTCAAAAGGCCCCACAACCTAGGAGATATTTTAGCACCCTTTCCGAACTTAATCGAACACTAGTGTGGTTTCACCCGCAATAAAACTCGGTCACCAACTTCATAGTTGCGGTCAATGAGATGAGCATCAGCATAACTATTATGTCGATCTTGCACGTATTAATCCTTTGTCTTATCGTTTGCAATTGTTCTTCCATTTATTGGATCATTTCTAGTCCCGCTAGGACCTATCCTCAAGTCAAACCCAACTCAATGGCATTTGACATGGTCGCCCTTAGAGAAACTTAATGGTGTCATCTTAACGGTACCTTGATAGTTTTTGTTGTATTCCAACTCTACCCATGGCAAGAACTCTCCCCAATGTTTTCGTTGGTCCTTTACATACATACGCAACATATCTTCCCAAAATTTTGTTCATTCTTTCTGTCTTCACGTGGGTCTCAAGGTGATACGATGTACTAGAGTTAAGTTGGGTTCCCAAGGCCTCTTGGAAACTAATCCAAAATCATCATGTAAACATCGATCATCAATCTTATATGATTCTTTTTGGCACGCCATGCAGTCTCACAATCTCGCAGACAAAAATGTCAGCTATGTCTGGTGCCTGATACGTCGTATGCACGGGAATAGAATGTGCAATCTTCATCAGAGGATCAACTACCACAAAAATTGAGTCATGCCTCCTTGTCGTCAGCGAAAATCCAATAATGAAGTGCATCGAAATGACTTCCCATTTCGATTCTGGAATAATAGGTGGTTGTAGTAATCATATCAGATGTCTATGTTCAGTCTTCACTTGCTGACATTCCAAAAAACCTTGCCACGTAGCTAAATAAGTCTGCCTTCATCCCTTCCAGAAGAATAAGGGCTTAAGGTCTGCCCTCATCTTCGTGACTCCTGGATGAGCCATGTATACTGCTTTATGAGCTTCACTTAAGATCAAATTTCTCAATTTGTCGTTAGGCAGTATGTAAATCTAGTTATTATACCTCATCAATCCATCAGTGTCTGATGTATATCCTTTAAACTTTTGTACAGTCATGGTGTCTTGTTTGATAATTTCCTTAACCTCTTTATACCAGTCCTCGTCGAACTGTATAGTTAGAATATTTTCTCGAAGATTCATCTGAAGAGGTATCATCGAGAATATGTGTGGTCACTGACTCAATGCATATGCCACTCTGTTCACTATTCTCTTAATGTACTTAATCTCAAATTGTATTTTCTAAGTAATTCTGACCAACGCTTTTGCCGCACGTTCAAGTCATTTTGCGTAAAAAGTGTTTCATTCCTCAATGATCTATTTTTTTTTGTTCGAAATTCTGTCCAATCAGATAGTGTCTCCACATTCTCCAGGCATACAAAATGGTCAATAACTCCCAATCATTCATTGCATAGTTCTCCTCATGCCTTCTTAATCTCCTTGATATGTAGGCGATCACTTGACCCTCTTGCATCAATACTCCACCTAAACCTTCCTTGGACGTGTCTGTGCGTACCAATAAATCCTTTTCCAAGTCAGGGACCTTCATTATCGGTGTTGTCGTCAACATCCCAATGAGCCTTCAAAATGATTCTGCAAACCTCTTAGTCCATACAACTTGTTTTTCTTCCGCAATTCCGTGATCGAATTTGTTATCTTCGAAAACCTTCGACGAACCATCGGTAATATCCTGCTAAACCCAAAAATTTGCATACTCCTGGTACATTTGTCGGTGTGGGCCATTCCGTAATATCCTCTATCTTCGTTGGATCCACCGCGATGCCTTCGTCGGATATAACATGCCCTAAGAAATGAATCTTCGAGAGCATTTCGACAGTTTCCCGCAATTTGTGTTCCCGTAAGCATTGTAATACTAAGCGCAAAAGTTCATCATGTTCCTCCTTCGTCTGAGGATATATCAATGTGTCATCAATGAATACTTTAACAACTTGTCCAAGTATTCATGGAACACCCCATTCATCAAACTTCGAAATACCCCTGGGGTGTTTGTCCGTCCCAACGACAAAATGACAAAATCATAGTGTCTGAACCTTGTCTTGAACGCGGTCTTAGGAATGTCTTCCTCTTTAATTCATAATTGGTGATACCCTGATCTCCAGTCAATATTTGAAAACACCGTCGTGCCCTTCATTTGATCAACAAATCTTCTATTCTTGGCAATGGATATTGGTTCTTGATCATTGCCTTATTCAATTGACGATAGTCAATACAGAGTCTCCACGACCCATCCTTCTTTCTTATGAAAATAACAGGCGCACCCCAAGGTGACACACTTGGACGTATAAGTCCCAAGTCTAGTAACTCCTTTAATTGCATTTCAACTCATGTAACTCAGGCGTCGACCTCTGATAAGGCGTTCTTGGTATCGATTCATTTCCAGGTTTCAAGTCGATGGTAAATTTGAACTTTCTTTCAAGCGGCAACAGGGTAACTCTTCCGAAAATGCGTCAGCACACTCTCGCACAATCGAAAGGTTTTCTAATCCTTCCACCTCACCCCTTTCATTTATCACTAAGATTGCATATAACTTACATCCTTTGTGCATGCTCTTCTATCATCGTAGGGAAGAGTGAACCTCAAGGACACTCCCTGGTTTCTTCCTATGATCACCCTTATTTGTCCCTCATCATTGCTCAACTCAATCATTTCATCTTACGATTGAGGATCACATCATGCGATTCCAACCAGTCCATATTGATCACGATGTCGTATGATCCTAAGATCGTGACATCTGGGTCAGACTTCGTTACAAATCTCCCAAGTAAATGTGATAGTATGTAACCCTTCCTCCAACCTTCTATTTAGAACCTGAAGTGTTTCTACGTATCTAAACTTGTTCTGTTTGAATGCCTTTACCTTAAATCCTTTCAGTTTTGCACTGGAATTAAAGCTCTTTGTAGCACTGGGATCTATCAAAATACTAAAATTTTGGTCAGTGATGATACCTGACGTCTCAAGCACAATGGATTGGTGCTCAACCTGACAGTTATTCACCATTGCATGAATCATGTGGGATTTTCCCAAGTCTCCAACTATAGTGTGTCATGTTGATCTGGTCACTCTGGCCTTCTCAATAGGATAGTCTTACTGGTAATGTGGCTCTCCACATGTCCAACACCCGGTCTTTGGTCCAACACTTCTAGTCCCCGTAGTATAAGTTGTTGGCCTTCCATCCTGAGATCTTGGTATGCTCTATTGAATAGGCCTAAATTGCGGTTGTTGGCAGCGTTGTCCCTGATTCTATGGTCCCCTGTAGGGAGTCCTCTATTGAGGAACCTGTCGTCGTGGTGTCATGAACATGGGTCCTCTAGACGTATCTTGACACCCTGATGTTTATCTGGCTAGCTTCTAATGTTGTTGCGCACCTGATGTTGTTTGTCCAGACGGTCTTACAGGAGTCCTACCCTGACTGCTGCGGTCAATTCTTCCTTGGCTATGAGGGCCTTCTGGACTGTATCATGTAACGTCTGAGGCATTAGGATACTCACCTTCGCACGAATGTTGTAGTTGAGTCCGAACACGAACTTGTTGACCTCCATTTTCTTCATGTTTAGATGTGGGGCATACCGAAGTAGCTGCATAAATATAGACTCATACTCTGGCACCATACGACCACCCTGTCGTAAGGCATTGAACTCATTGAGTTGGCGCTCAATGAATTCATTCGATAAAATACCTCTCCCGGAATTGCTCCTCAAAAATTTCCCATGACACGTCTTCGACGACCATGTTTATTCGGGGTAGGAGCGTCTTCCACCATATAAGAGCACTCTCCTTCAATGGAAAGACCGCCATGCAAACTTTCATGTTAGAGGTGTAGTCGCGAAGTGCGAAGCACATCGCCATATTCCCCAACCATGCCTCAAAGGTTGCATCGTTCATGGAACCCATGAACTCAAGATACTTGACCTTCTCGAGTTCTTTGTGAATAATACCACTGCCAGCTGGGGCGCACTATGAACCCTCATTGGGTACAAGCGCCCTGGCCTCATCTCTATCGATTTGGTTAAACAAGGTCTATGACCACCTCTGAAAGGACATTCTCCAATCAAACACATCCCCCATGACAATCTACTCCTATCCAATGACTGGTTCTTCTCCTTGGGGTTTAGACCCCTCAAGCGTGGATGCTACTGGAGGCGTCGCACCTCCTCCCCTAGCACCACGTCATCTACCTCCACGGCATCCTCTATCCAAGATCACCGCAGGGACAATTTCAATTTTAAATTATCAAAAAAATATTAATCAAAGTATAATATAGAGGAAGGCGTGACGATCCACAATCCCAGGGTTGAACCCACTCTGATACCATATGTAACAACCCCTCCGTTATGACAGGAAAAGAGGAGCACAATAGGTAAAAAAAAATGTTTTATTTTTATTAGGAACTTAACGTCCACACATAATTCATTGTAGCCCATAATCAATGACATCATAATTAAAATCATTTCAATCTATTCATCATTAAAATCAATAACGACGCAACGAACGCATCAACATAAAGGATAGTGACACAAAAACGTAAACAACGATGCCATTCAACACATCACAATCAATTGAAGCAAATTATAAACAAAGATCAACTAGATACTGAAATTAAATGACTACACGCCCAGCCTACCCTGCAAGGTTAGGACCTCCAGGACACATAAGCAACGCTCAAGCCCAGGATTCATCCGATTGATTTTGACCATTTAAGGTCTCAGGGCTGGCGACTGTTCTGATGAACAAGGAGGTGTCTACATCCCACTAACAGAATCAAATTGAAAACCAACTAGCTCAATCAATCAACATCATTAATGTTGATGGCGCAAGAGAATTTAATTACTAAATAAATCATATCACAACATAAGTTAAGGTGTGAATGTATTCAACCTTATTTTATTTTCATGGCGCAAAGCAAACATCTATTTTATTTCAAGGCACGTGATTCATCAATTATTGAATTCGACCATCAATCAACATTATTTTCAAGGTGCATGGGTGATCTAAATACCGAATTGAACATAAATCAACATCATTCAATGCACACAATTAATCTAATCACGTAGGAAATCATACATTAGCATTATTACAATGTGTGCGAGTAATATAAAAGTGTGATCATTTATGCATTGTCATTGGTCCATAGCACATAGCAATCTGATTACTTAATCATCATACTAATCCATGGCGCAAGGGAAATCAATCGCTCAATCATTTATTCATTAACATTTTTAGTGGCGCAAGAGTATATTGATTACTAAAACAATCCTAAATCAACCTTATATAGATGCGCAAGAGTAAACTAATTTCAAGACAATCATAGGTCAACATAATATCTTAGGGTTGGCGATTGTTTTGAGGAACAAGGATGTTTCTACATCCCACTAACACAATCAAGTCGAAAACCAACTATCTCAATCAATCAACATCATTATTGTTCATGGCGCAAGAGAATTTTATTACTAAATCAATCATATCACAACATAAGTTAAGGTGCGAGTGTAATCAACCTTATTTTATTTTCATGGCACAAAGAAAACATCTATTTTATTTCAAGGTGTGCGATTAATCAATTATTGAATTCAACCATCAATCAACATTCTTTTTAAGGTGCGCGCGTGATCTAAATACTAAATTGAACATAAATCAACATCATTCAATGCACGCAATTAATCTAATCACATAGGAAATCATACATTAACATTATTACAATGAACATGAGTAATATAAAAGTGTGATCATTTATGCATCGTCATTAATCCATAGCGCATATAAATCTAATTACTTAATCATCAGCCTAATCCATGGTGCAAGGGAAATCAATCGCTCAATCATTTATTCATTAACATTTTTAGCGGCGCAAGAGTAGATTGATTACTAAAACAATCCTAAATCAACCATATATAGATGCGCAAGAGTAAACTAATTTCTATACAATCATAGGTCAACATAATTAAAGGTGTAAGTGTAATCATTACTTTTATTCATTGCGCAAGTAATCCAATCACATTAAGTTCAAGGCACAGGATAAAACATTAACTTTATTTCAAGGCACAAGGTAAACAAAGTCATAACCGATCAGATATCAATATTTAAATCATGACGCAAGATAACTATCAAATTAATTCAAGGCGCAAACGAAATTAAGAGGATGTCCCAGCAATAAATTATGGGGATGACACATTACAATAAAGAGGAAGGTCTGTTAAGATCATAAAATACAAGCACTCGCTCCTAACTAAATTTTCAAGGAGTTTATTTTTATAAGGAACTAATCTTCTTTTAACAACAGGTGAGACCTCATTCACCTTACCGACATATCTAATTATACAACTTATATTACCTTGTCAGTTTAAATTATAATACCTTGTTTCTTCCTAACTTGGTATGACTTATATAGTTAATATATATCAAAATTATATGTTGTTATTTCACTTAATTTATCATTCTTATGTGTGTGTGTGTGTGTGTGTGTGTGTGTGTGTGTGTGTGTGTGTGTGTGAGAGAGAGAGAGAGAATAAAAATAATACAATGATAAAAACTATGTATATTAAAATATCAATACACCAATTAATAAAAGCTATTTATCTGGCATATAAAATGAAAGATTTGAAAACTTATCGTATTATAAACGCTCCATTTCAAATGATAAAGTTCAATGCATCACAACTTATTGGTAGACTTAAAACACCTGGTAAATTTAAGGGTGTCTTAGCTTGAAGGTGTGGTGTAAGTAAACGCACTGTCGATCTGGAAAGTGAGGCATACCAGTCTTAGCATAAAAGCATACCAGTGTTAGTTTTCAGAATCTCCAGAGGAAGTCTGGAGATGGGTTCTAAGATAACATTGTTTGCCCACCTTACTGGCTATGTTTTAATATTTTTGTAACCACTCGTCTACACAGTTTATGTCCGAAATTGCAGGGTAAGGCAAGTGTTTTAGGAACGGAATCATGATTGTAGCAACACATTTATCTCATCAAAACATAGAGGTATTCCTACAATAAAATTGCAATCCTCATTCAAGTAAAGCAGAGGCAACTCTAAGGCAGTGCAAAGATAGTCTATCAAAGGGTAAGACGCCAGGGAATAATACATTTCTTGGGTGATTGTTCTTTGCTATATGCAGAGATGAAACAAGGGAAAACATCGGGGGAGAACACCCTTGTCGGGCGAAAATTGTAAGCCAAAAACGTAGAGATAAAAATTGCAAAACGCAAAGGATCAATGGTGAGAGATCACTGGGTGATTTTCTCAAAAACGAATAGGCATTAGGAGCAAATCGTTGGGTGATTTGCTCAAAAATCGTTGGGTGATTTGCTCAAAAATCGTTGGGTGATTTGCTCAAAAATCATTGGGTGATATTGTTGAAAAACGTAGAGGTATTAAGAGCAAAATTGTTCGGTGATTTGCTCAAAAATCATTGGGTGATATTGATCAAAAATCGTTAGGTGATATTTCTCAAAAACACAGAGGTATTAAGAGAAAAATCGTTGGGTGATTTACTCCAAAAATCGTTTGGATATTTTCTCAAAAATCGTTGGGTGATTTTCTCAGAATTCGTTGGGTGTTTTGCTCAAAAATTGTTGAGTGTTTTTCTCAAAAACACTTAGGTCAATGGTGAGAAATCGTTGGGTGATATCTTGCAAAACACATAGGTTAAAGGAGAGAAATCGTTGGGTGATTTTCTCAAAAACTCAGAGATATTAGGAGCAATCCCGAAACTCTGGGAAGTTACACATCAACAAAAACACAGAGATATCTTGATAAAAGAAAAATGCAGAGGAGTTTTGAGGATAATCACTTAGCATGAAGAAATTTAACTCAACAATTTCGATACATAATGCAAATCTATACATTTTTTTATTTAATGCAATGTTACCAATTTCTGAAGGAAATTATTTAGATCATGCAATCGGCGCACATGGTGGCGTTCCACAGTTGGAGAACAATCTTCCAAATTCATATCACATAATGTTTTTCCATAATTCTAGAGTTCTAAAGCAAATTACTGAAAACCAATTTATAACTTAACTATTACAATTACAAGCTCAAAAACACTGTAATCGGCAGTAAAAATTTATGAAAACCGAAGACGTCCTTCTGTAGTGGCACTCCTTCCAATCTCCTGATTGCTAACCGTTGATAGTGCACTGGTACCTCCCAGTAAATTCTAGGGGTACTCTTCTTCCCCCTTACCCCCCCGAGCCGCAAAGAGGCCACGCACACACGCAACCAAAAATCCTCTAGCTGCCAGCTCGCCTTGCAAGATAGAGCCACAACTCTCTCTCTCAAGTTGGGTATCCCAACTCTCACAGGTAAAACCAGTCCAAATTTATGTAGCATAACATTACTCATAACTAGTCTAATCCTTCTCTCAACTCAACCATTTGTTTTATAGAATTTTCCCGCACTTGCTAATTCTCTTTGCAATTAAAATAATTTAGAATTATCTACCCCAACACTTGTCACCCTTTCCCCAATTTACACAATTAAATCCACATTTTAATTTAATAAAATTAAATTTCCCTCACCCCTCCTAAAAGCGCTCATAAAATCACTCCTAGCTGTCCCTTTATTCCCTTTAATTCCAATTAATGACTGACGTCTTTCTAATTCTGAGTTGAGTTAAAATAGGAATCCTCTCCTAGTTAAACTAGTGTTAACTAGACTCTAGATTCCTTTCTATGTTTGCACAATTCTTTCATGCTTTATTCATTTCTTATATTAAATTTCATTTCGGCATTTTCTCGCACATATGAGTATAATCTTAATTCTTTAGACTTATTTCCTTTTTCTTAATTTCTCAATTGGATTTACCTCCTTCCTAAATTAATTGAGCTAATATTTATAGTTTAGCCGCTTTACAAGAACTTAGACTTAGGCTTGAAATCTAGAATAGGCTTAGATTTTGATTAGGGTTACAATTAATAAATTCATTCTTTAATTAATTAATTAATTAATTCGATAGTGCTCAAGTTTTTACAAGGTTTAATATTCGCTCAAAGTTTCCTAGGCCACTTAGATTCATTGACTCAAGTTAAATTCCGCAGCGTGCCCTTTAAGACGCACTCTGTGCTCCAAGGTGTCACTCGCCTTTGATTCAAATTTTTAATAACGTGATGTGCCCTTCAAGACGCACTTCATGCTCCAAGTGTGCCACTCGTCTTTGACTGGTTTTGGTAGTTGTCCAACCCTTGGAGTCAACACTCCATTCAGGTGACCTTGTGAGAGATTAAGGGCTTCTAAGGAATAAGGACCCTACCTTATTGTGTGTCCCTTAGAAATCTTCATGAGCAACTATATTGGTCTGCCCTCGCAGCATTTTGGATCTCTTGAACTAGGTAATTGTTAACCTACAATTCAAGGGACGACGAGAGTGCTAGTAGGTTGTGTCAGTGATGTTGCCACGCCTCTCCCTCAATATATGATTTATGTGCATGGCCCCTTTACTTCTTATGTGAATCAGATTAGCAAGCAATCGTCAGCATGCATCCATCAACAAAATATTGTCAATTATCCATAAACAACATCATAATATAATCGATCATATGTCACATATGCGTAAATGAAATATTCAAACCAATACAATCCACTCCCTGAATCAATCCGGAGTCCAAGGAGGTCCATTAATTCCATCGACATCCTCAATCTGTCAAGTTTCCTGCACACTCAGGGAAAAATCGTCAATAGCATATGTCAATAGATGAATATCAAACAACATAATCATAATCCATCAACATCATCATAAGAATCCATAAGCAAAATAGATAACCACATACTATAACCATATCACTTGCATGCAAGTGTCCTCAAAGAATAAGTCAATAAAATGTGCTCGCAAGAGCCGGATTTACAAAGAGAATATTGGTTATTGATGGTAATATTACTGAGAGCTCTATAGTCTTCACGCATCCTCCATGTCCCATATTTATTGGGAACTAAAACAATTGACGATCTTCCTTTCCCTCCAAAAGTATTTACCCTTATGGTTGACATCATCATCATGAATCCTATTGGTTTTTTTTTAAGTTGATTTTTATAGTACATTTTTTATTTTGAGGCCTGTTTTTTACCTCAAAATTCCCCTAATGCATCCTCCTTGGAAAGAGCATATGTTAATGGTAAGACAAGATAAGCATCCAGAAATAGTGTTTCAACACTATTGATAAAGAATGGGACAAACCCTAGATCAAGAAGAATTCCCAGAGTGAAGGGCCACTCGACTCGTTTGTAAAGGATGGACCAAATTCTAAAGCAGGAGAATTCCTAGAGTAAAGGGTAACTCTACTCGATCATAGGATTTCTCTACATAAAATTTTATAAATAATGTTTCAAGGTCGAATGACTTGCACAATCCATGCCTTGAATTGCACCCAAAATCACCTTTAGAGCTTAGTAAGTAGCTAAGAGCTTCAACTACCAACACATAGTAGGTTGGAACTAAGGGGCACTGTTTTTAGATAAATTTGTAAATTTGAGCCTCCTTGGAAGAGCATGTGCTAATGCTAAGACCATTTAAGGCATCCACTAATAGTGTTTCGATGCTATTGATAAAGGATGGGCCAAATCTTAAAGTAGGAATAATTTCCAAAATGAAGGGTCACCCTGTCAACTTTTATAAACAAGATGTCAAGGTCAAACAACACGCACCCTCCATGCTTTCCCAAACTATGATAACGTTGTCTATAATATATCTCCATCTAATTAATATAGTTTGTTAAAAGTGAATGATCTTAGGGAGAATTTACTTTATACACAAGCCCAAGACTTTGTTTAGAAGTTTATAGGTTGTGTTAAGTAGAGTGATGGACCTCCAATTGGAAATAATCTCCAGGTCCTCCTCGACAATAAATTTGATAAGCCCTTGATTAATTTATGCACCTAAAGATCGTTGGCAAAGGGCTTCATGATATATTCAACAAATTTGACATGACAAACTCCCAAGTAGCCTTGAAAAAAATGTAGGGAGCCCATTAAGGCCAGGGGCCTTGTCATCATCCATCTCATGCAGGGATGTAGATAGCTCATCTAGATGTAAGGACAATCCACAGACTCTTCTCTATTCTTTGGTAAGCTTACATTGAACCAATTCAAGACATTTTTGGGTGACTTCTTGTCTCTCAACAAAGTGTATTTTGGTTTGAAACACTATTCTATAATGACTTGAAAATTATCTTTCAATTTCTTCCTAGTCAAAGGTTCAGTCTAAAGAGGCTTTTAGGGCCAAAATATTCTCACTAACTTCCTTAGCAACTAGAGCCTTGAAGAAAGATTTTGTAGGTTGGTCCCCAATTATAAGTCGATGCAACCATGCTCATAGTTGAGTGCCTCTTGCAATGTATTATTTGTTAGGATCATTCAAACCTTTGATATCCCATGAGGTCACTTTCATTAAAAATCCGCAACATATTTCATCTCCACCTAAGTAATCTTGAGGTCTTGGAGAGCATGGAAGGAGTTAGTTGTAGGGGATGCGTTCAACCAACAATCGCAAGGAGTCTTTTCCTATGGCCTGCAACACTAATAGCCACTTTACTTTCATGTAGGTGGGGAGGTGGAGAATGTGTTGTTCACATACCACCTCCCTAATTCATGGCACTAAAAGGAGCTTCACTGGCTACCTTCGTCGAGGAATGACTAGGTCGGTGGCGAATATGGCCTTGGGAGTTGAGGCCTTCGGGTCAAGGGAATTCATTGCACCATTTCCTTTACTTTTACAAAACACTTCAGTTTAGACACACTCATCTATATCTGTTTCTTATGGGGTTTTAGGGGCATGAGAGGTTTGAGTGGGAAAGGCCACTTCTTGGTTGACCTGGGTCATAAGTGGTCACAAATGCGATGATCCATGATTTGAGACTAGAAATAGATGTTGGGATAATTTGATGTATTGCATTGGTTTGTTGTGGATCCAATTACCAACTTTGATGAGCACAAATTCCTTGAGGTCTTTAAACATGTTAACCTTAATGAAAACTCCATATTAAGGTTGAGGTTGGAAAAATCAATAAGGCTCATGGTGGATAACTTCCCCGAAAGGGGACACAATCCACTCTAGGTATGGCCATAACTTCATCAGGAGGCCTGGGAAATCCACCTAGATAGGGAAAGCTAGTTGAGCAATTTTTTCAATTGAAAAAATGATATTCCAAGGGCCTCAAGCATGATTTCATGCACATGGGTTCAGTCACTAAACTAAAACAAGAAGAAACCTTTGGTTAGAGTGCAAGTATGGGTGCAATGCCATCCTTGTGGCTCCCACACCTCTTGAATCTAGTGTTGAATGATCGGCTTAGGAAGCATCCACTTGTTGAAGTAACTCAAGATGCCCACCCTTAACATATTACATAAACTATCATATTCATAATTGTAAAATCCAATATTTGGAAGAATGTCATTACTTCATGATACATCGTTGGAACAAATTTCTAAGGAATTGCTCAAGAATCTCCATTATATAGATTGATCATAGTACTAAAAATGACAATAGACAGAAAGATTATACTCAAATAATAAGACACCTAAGCTAATGCAATGCAATAAGATTATGTAATTACTTTACAACAACTCCAAGGATCACAATCCTTCAAGTTATAGTTTTAACTCTCTATCCGCAATAATCTTTATCTTTATTGCACGAAAATATTAACAATGAACATAGTACCTAATTTGTATTTGTATTTTTCCAATTAATAAATTAAGTTGTTTCATTTTTATTATTTCCCAACATAATTAATATTTTTGAATTTCTTTTCACTTTTTAATCAATTTTTAATTAATATTTTTGAATTTCTTTTCACTTAAAATTGTTGTCTAAAATTGTTGTCTAGTATATTTCATGGAAAGAGATCATTTCATATATTTAAAATAAATATATCTTTTAAGTTTCTTTTCAATTTTAAACAAAATAAATATATCTTTTGAGTTTCTTTTTCACTTTTAAATCACGTAAAAGTGTTGGTAACATATCATTGGAGGTTATTATTTCATATATTTGTTATATATTACTCTCTCATTATATATTTTATAAAAGTGTTGGTAACATATTATTGGAGGTTATTATTTCATATATTACTCTCACATTATATATTTTATAACTATGCAAATATGTGTTTTTTAATATAATCAATATATATTATAATTATGTAAATATACATTTTTTAATATAATTATCTAAGATTCTCTGGATGGGGTGATACGGGTCGCAATAGTGCCACGCGGGAGCAAGCCGGGACGCAGCTTTAATGCATTCACCGGCTCACATCACCTCGGACAATAACTCAGCATGAATACGCGCAGGAGCATTCAAACGATGAGGCCCCTCGCGCAAGGGAAGGGTACCCCCCACCAACGCACTATCCAGCAGACTTTAATGGCGATGGTAATTGTTTCGCCTATGGATATTGTTTTTTCATTCATGCTCATTGTCCGAGTAGTAAGACCAAGCAGCAGGTCGCTCCCGGAGGCCTCCGCCCCACAGGCGAACCAGAACTGCAGCAGCCTCTCTCCTGTTTCACCGGTACAGTGGCAGCACTCGACAACCTCGCCAATACTCAAGAGCCACTCGACTAAAGACGATAGCATTCAGATAATTCACTGGAATCCCACCATGCCCCGAGCCAGAGGGAAACCGCGAAGGGGAGCGGCTTGGTACACGGCGGAGTCACGGCGCAAGAGAAAGGAGAACTTTGAGAAATCCATGGCGATGGCAGCTAGGAGACGAAGGAACAGACCACGCACACCTCCAATGGTGTACATGGAGGAGGTCATCCCGGAAGGAGGCCTGCCAAGCCCTCCTGAGCACACCCTGTTTATGGTACCGAAAAATTGGAATCCAAGCTCGAACTTTGGCTCGAACAGCAAACCACAGCCTGCAAGCAGCATGCTTGACCCTTCTACAACCACCGCAGAGAAGCCTTACTCCCCCTGTTACGTGGAAGAGGAGGTTCCTCCCGAACCCACCAAGGAAGCGGAGGGGCAAGCGCAAGCACGACAATGGCACAAGACACAGGAAGCAAAGGCGGCCACCAGCGACGAGTTAATGGACAGCCACCGCCCGGAGCACCCACCTTCAGTTGACTGGGGATACCTCAATCTCGTCTTTGAGATTAGGAATAAGCTGGAAGACCAAATCTTCTGCCTCGCGCGAATGGATCAGCGGCTTCACATGTTCTTTGCGGCACATTCCAGAACTCCGTCAAAGAAACAATGTCTGACTTGTGCGCGAGCTTATTCGTTCCCAGCGAGATGGAGGCACTCCGAGGACGAGGACAAGCACCCCGGTTCAGAGGTTACCTAATGTTCAGAACTAGACTTTGGTTTTGGTTTTGTTGTTATAATTTATGCCTAAGATAGCTAGCTACCAGTTTTTCTTAGCACTAGTTAGGAGAACCAGTTTCATGCTCGCAACTGTTAGTCCTGGTTTCCTTCGGGCGGGACGTAGCATCGTCAACTTTGATAATTTTGCTAATTCTGCATACTGGGTGACATATGGACATGGATGCCCAGCTGTCCCGATTTCCTGCTCAGGCGGGACAGCTGACATCATTAACAACTATGTATTTTGTTTATGGTAATATAATAGACTCCACCTTTTTTACTTAAAAAT
>SNQJ01S0047022.1:26188-36740 GCA_010110895.2 Picea sitchensis | reverse complement strand
CCTTAGTCACTTTATGTCTATTAATTCCCCCACATTGTGAATTAATTGTCACTTTATCACTTAAGTGACATATTTCACTTTTGACTTAAAAATCCTAATTCAAAGTGAAATTAGAATCATAAAGTAAAGTATGAGGGTAAAAGTCTTCCCCCTTTGTGCTTAGAGACTCATAAGCACATGGGGACCACTTTCCAAGGTATCCAAATCTCAACATCCTTGAGGTTCACTCTTCCCTACGATGATAGAAGAACATACACAAAGGATGTAAGTTATATGCAATCTTAGTGATAAATGAAAGGGGAAAGGTGGAAGGATTAGAAAACCTTCCGATTGTGCGAGAGTGTGTTGACGTGTTTCCGGAAGAGTTACCATATTGCCGCTTGAAATAAAGTTCAAATTTACCATCGACTTGAAACCTGGAAATGAATCGATAGCAAAAATGCCTTATCAGATGTCGACGTCTGAGTTACATGAGTTGAAATTAAATTAAAGGAGTTACTGGACTTGGGTCTTATACGTCCAAGTGTGTCACCTTGGGGGGTGCCTGTTATTTTCATAAGAAAGAAGGATGGGCCGTGGAGACTCTGTATTGACTACCGTCAATTGAATAAGGCAACGATCAAGAACCAATATCCGTTGCCAAGAATAGAAGATTTTTTGATCAAATGAAGGGCGCGAAGGTGTTTTCAAATATCTACTGGAGATCATGTTATCACCAGTTACAAATTAAAGAGGAAGACATTCCTAAGATCGCATTCAAGACGAGGTTCATATACTATGATTTTATCGTTTTGTCGTTGGGATGGACAAACGCCCTGGGAGTATTCCGAAGTTTGATGAATGGGGTGTTCTGTGAATACTTGGACAAGTTGTTAAAGTATTCATTGACGAAACATTGATATATCCTGAGACGAAGGAGGAACATGACGAACTTTTGTGCTTAGTATTACAATGCTTACGGGAACACAAATTGTGGGAAACTGTCAAAATGCTCTCGAAGATTCATTGCTTAGGGCATGTTATATCCGACGAAGAAATCGCGGTGGATCCAATGAAGATAGATGATTTTACAGAATGGCCCACACCAACAAATGTACGAGGAGTATGCAAATTTTTGGGTTTAGCAGGATATTACCGACGGTTCATCGAAGGTTTTTCGAAGATAGCAAATTCGATCACGGAATTGCGGAAGAAAAACAAGAAGTTGTATGGACTAAGAGGTTTGCAGAATCATTTCGAAGGCTCATTGGGATGTTGACGACAACACCGATAATGAAGGTCCCTGACTTGGAAAAGGATTTATTGGTACGCACAAACACGTCCAAGGAAGGTTTAGGTGGAGTATTGATGCAAGAGGGTCAAGTGATTGCCTACATATCAAGGAGATTAAGAAGGCATGAGGAGAACTACATAATGAATGATTGGGAGTTATTGACCATTTTGTATGCTTGGAGAATGTGGAGACACTATTTGATTGGACAAAATTTCGAACACAAAAAAATAGATCATTGAGGAATGCAACACTTTTTACGCAAAATGACTTGAACGCGCGGCAAAAGCGTTGGTCAGAATTACTTAGAAAATACGATTTGAGATTAAGTACATTAATTGAATGGTGAACATAGTGGCATATGCATTGAGTCGATGACTACACATATTCTCGATGATACCTCTTCAGATGAATCTTTGAGAAAATATTCTAACTATACAGTTCAACGAGGACTGGTATAAAGAGGTTAAGGAAATTATCAGACAAGACACCATGACGGTACAAAGGTTTAAAGGATATACATCAGACACTAATGGATTGATGAGGTATAATAACCAAATTTACATACTGCCTAATGAAAAATTGAGAAATTTGATCTTAAGTGAAGCTCATAAAGCAGTATACATGGCTCATCCAGGAGTCACAAAGATGAGGGCATACCTTAAGCCCTTATTCTTTTGGAAGGGATGAAGGTAGACTTATTTAACTATGTGGCAAGGTTTTTGGAATGTCAGCAAGTGAAGACTGAACATAGACATCCGACAGGATTACTACAACCACCTGTTATTCCAGAATCGAAATGGGAAGTCATTTTGATGCACTTCATTGTTGGATTTTCGCTGAAGGCAAGGAGGCATGACTCGATTTTCGTGGCAGTTGATCCTCTGATGAAGATTGCACATTATATTTCTGTGCGTACATCATATCAGGCACCAGACATAGCTGACATTTTTGTCCTCGATATTGTCAGACTACATGGCGTGCCAAAAAGAATCATATCTGATTGAGGATTGATGTTTACATGACGATTTTGGATTAGTTTCCAAGAGGCCTTGGGAACCCAACTTAACTCTAGTACATCGTATCACCCCGAGACCCACGTGAAGACAGAAAGAATGAACAAAAATTTGGGAAGATATTTTGTGTATGTATGTAAAGGAACAACGAAAACATTGGGGAGATTTCTTGCCACGGGTAGAGTTGGAATACAACAAAAACTATCAAGGTACCGTTAACATGACACCATTGAGTTTCTCTACAGGCGACCATGTCAAACACCATTAAGCTGGGTTCGACTTGAGGATAGGTCCTAGTGGGACTAGAAATGATCCAATAAATGGAAGAACAATTGCAAACGATAAGACAAAGGATTAATACGTGCAAGATCGACATAATAGTTATGCTGATACTCATCGCGTTCACCACAACTATGAAGTTGGTGACCGAGTTTTATTGCGGGTGAAACCGCACTAGTGTTTGATTAAGTTCAGAAAGGGTGCTAAAATCTATCCTAGGTTGTGGGGCCTTTCGAAGTTGTGGAAATGAAGGGACCCATGGCCTATCGACTGGCCTTGCCTCGTTCTTGGAGGTGTATGCACGATGTTTATCTTGTATTTGTTTCGCCACATTATGTTAGTGATCCTACACATAATATTGACATGAGTTCCTTGCGGTGCCAGACAAGGGTGCACGCATGAAGGATCCAATCTGCATTTTGGACCATCGCATTCAACAACTATGACGTCAAACATTCAATCAAGTCAATGTCCAATAGGACAATTATAGTCCACACTCGACTACTTGGGAGGACGCAAATGATATGCATCAACAATTCCTTTTTTTTGATAGTTTAGACATATGGATCTTATTAGATGCTTTATATACTGTACAACTTCGAGACGAAGTTTAAAACAAGAGGGGGTGTATGTAACATCCCTCTCTTGCAAGCACATATTATTGACTTATTCTTTGAGGACACTTGTGTGCAAGTGATTTGGTTATAGTATGTGGTTATCTATTTCTCTTATGGATTCTTATGATGATTTTGATGGATTATGATTATGTTGTTTGATATCTATGTATTGACAAATGTTATTGAGGAGTTTCCCCTGAGTATGCAGGACACTTGACCAATTGAGGATGTCGATGGCATCAATGTACCTCCTTGGACTCCAGATTGAGTCAGGGAGTGGATTTTATTGGTTTGAGTATTTCATTTATGCATATGTGACATATGATCAATTATATTATGATGTTGTTTATGGATCATTGACAGTGTTTTGTTGATGGATATAGGCTAACGATTGCTTGCTAATCTGACTCAAATAAGGAGTAAAGGGGCCATGCACATAAACCAAATATTGAGGGAGAGATGTGGCAACATCCCTGACACAACATACTAGCAATCTCGTCATGCCTCGAATTGTAGGTTAACAATTACATAGTTCGAGGGATCCACGATGCCATGAGGGCAGACTAAGACAGTTGCTCATGAAGATTTCTAAGGAGCGCACAATAAGGCAGGGTCCTTATTCCTTAGAAAACCTGAGTCTCTCACAAGGTCACTTGAATGGAGTGTTGACTCCAAGGGTTGGAAAACTACCAAAACCATTCAAAGGCGAGTGACACCCTTGGAGAACAGAGTGCATCTTGAAAGGAACATCACGTTATTAAAAAATTGAATCAAAGGCGAGTGGCAACCTTGGAGCACGAAGTACGTCTTCACGGGCACATTGCGGAATTTAACTTGAGTCAACGAATCTAGGTGGCCTAGAAAACATTGAGCGAATATTAAACCTTGTAAAAACTTGAGCACTGTCGAATTAATTAATTAATTAATTAAAGAATGAATTTAGTAATTCTAGCCCTAATCAAAATCTAAGCCTATTCTAGATTTTAAGCCTAAGTCTAAGTTCTTGTAAAGATGCTAAACTATAATTATGAACTCAATTAATTTAGAAAGGAGGTAAATCCAATTGAGAAATTAAGAAAAAGGAAATAAGTCTAAAGAATTAAGATTATACTCATATGTGCGAGAAAATGCCAAAATGAAATTTAATATAAGAAATGAATAAAGCATGAAAGAATTGTGCAAACATAGAAAGGAATCTAGAGTCTAGTTAACGCTAGTTTAACTAGGAGAGGATTCATATTTTAACTCAACTTAGAATTAGAAAGGTGTCAGTCATTAATTGGAAATAAAGGGAATAATGGAAAAACTAAGAGTTATTTTAGGAGCTCTTTTAGGAGGGGTGAGGGAAATTGAATTTTATTAAATTGAAATGTGGATTTAATTGTGCAAATTGGGGAAAGGGTGACAAATGTTGGGGGAGATAATTCTAAATTATTTTAATTGAAAAGCGAATTAATTGTGCAAGTGTGGGAAAATTCTATAAAACAAATGTCTAAGTTGAGAGAAGGATCAGACTGGTTATGAGTAATTTTATGTTGCAGAAATTTGGACTGGTTTTACTTGTGAGAGTTGGGATACCCGGCTTGAGAGAGAGAGTGGTGGCTCTACCTTGCGAGGTGAGCTGGGAGCTAGATGATTTCCAGTTGTGTGTGTGCATGGCCCCTTTGTAGATCGAGGGGATAAGGGGGACGGAGAGTACCCTTAGCGTTTGCTGGGAGGTACCAGTGCAGTCTCAATAGTTAGAAAACGAGAGACAGGAAGGAGTGCCGTTGTAGAAGGACGTCTTCAGTTTTCAGAACTTTTTGCTGCCGGTTACAATATTTTTTAGCTTGTGATTGTAATAGTTAAGTTATAAATTGGATTTCAGTAATTTTCTTTAGAACTCTAAAATTATGGAAAAAACATTATGTGATATTAATTTGGATGATTGTTCTCCGACTGTGGGACGCCGCCATGTGCGCCGATTGCATGATCTAAATAATTGCCTTCATAAATTGGTAACATTGCCTTAAATAACAAATTGTATAGCTTTGCATTATGTATCGAAATTGTGGAGTTAAATTTCTTCATGCTAAGTGATTGTCCTAAAAAATCCTCTGTGTTTTTCTTTTATCAAGATATCTTTGCGTTTTTGTTGATTTGTAACTTGCCAGAGTTTGGGGATTGCTCCTAATACCTCTGCCATTTGAGAAAATCACCCAACAATTTCTTTGCTTTAACCTATGCATTTTGCAAGATATTACCCAACGATTTCTCACCATTGACCTAAGCGTTTTTTAGCAAAATCACCCAACGATTTTTGAGTAAAACACCCAACGAATTATGAGCAAATCACCCAACGATTTTTGAGAAAATCACCCAACGATTTTTGGAGCAAATCACCCAATGATTTTTCTCTTAATACCTTTGTGTGTTTTTAGCAATATCAACCAACGATTTTTGAGCAAACCATCCAATGATTTTTCTCTTAATACATTTGCAGTTTTTAGTGATATCACCCAACGATTTTTGAGCAAATCACCCAACGATTTGCTCCAAATACCTTTGCGTTTTTTAAAAAATCACCCAACAATTTCTCACCATTGAGCCTCTGCGTTTTTGGCTTACACTTTTTGCCTAGCAAAGGTGTTCTCCCCAAGAGTTTTCCCCTTGTTTCATCTCTTCATATTGCAAAGAAAATTCGCCCAACAAATGTGTTCTTCCCTGGCATCTTTCCCTTTGATAGACTATCTTTGCGCTGCCTTAGAGTTGCCTCTGCTTTACTTGAAAGAGGATGGCAATTTTCTTGGAGGAATACCTTTGTGTTTTGATGAGATAACTGTGTTGCTACAACCATGATTTTGTTCCTAAAACACTCGTCGTACCCTGCAATTTCAGACATAAAATTTGCACACAAGTGGTTACAACAATATTAAAACCTAGCGAGTAAGGTGGGAAAACAATGTTATCTTAAAACCCATCTCCAGACTTCCTCTGGAGATTTTGAAAAGTAAGACTGGTATGCTTTTATGCTAAGACTGGTATGCCTCACTTTCCAGACCGAAAGTGCGTTTACTTACACCACACCTTCAAGCTAAGTCGCACTTAAATTTACCAGGTGTTTTAAGTCTACCAATAAGTTGTGATGCATTGAACTTTATCATTTGAAATGGAGTGTTTATAATACAATAAGTTTTCAAATATTTCATTTTATATGCCAGATAAATAGCTTTTATTATTTGGTGTATTGATATTTTAATATATATAGTTTTTATCAATGTATTATTTTTATTCTCTCTCTCTCTCTCTCCCTCACACACACACACACACACACACACACACACACACACACACGAGAATGACAAATTAAGTGAAATAACAACATATAATTTTGAGATATATAAACTATATAAGTCATCTCAAGTTAGGAAGCAACAAGGTATTATAATTTAAATCGGAAGGGTAATATAAGTTGTATAATTAGATATGCTGGTAAGGTGCGTTAGGTCTCACCTGCTGTTAAAAGAAGATTAGGTCCTTCTAAAAATAAACTCCTTGAAAATTTAGTTAGGAGTGAGTGCTTGTATTTTATGACCTTAACGAACCTTCCTCTTTATTGTAATGCCTGTGTCATCCCCATAATTTATTGTTGGGGACGTCCTCTTAATTTCGTTTGCGCCTTGAATTAATTTGATAGTTATCTTGCATCATGAATTAAATTTTGATATTTGATCGGCTATGAATTTGTTTACCTTGTGCCTTGAAATAAAGTTAATGTTTTCTCCTACGCCTTGAACTTAATGTGATTGGATTTCTTGAGCAATGAATAAAAGTAATGATTACTCTTACACCTTTAATTATGTTGACCTATGATTGTCTAGAAATTAGTTTACTCTTGCGCATCTATATAAGGTTGATTTAGGATTGTTTTACTAATCAATATACTCTTGCGCCGCTAAAAATGTTAATGAATAAATGATTGAGCGATTGATTTCCCTTCCGCCATGGATTAGGATGATGATTAAGTAATAAGATTGTTATGTGCTATGGACTAATGATGATGCATAAATGATCACACTTCTATATTACTCGCGCACATTGTAATAATGATAATGTATGATTTCCTACGTGATTAGATTAATTGTGTGCATTGAATGATGTTGATTTATGTTCAATTCGGTATTGAGATCACCCACACACCTTGAAAATAATGTTGATTGATGGTTGAATTCAATAATTGATGAATAATGTGCCTTGAAATAAAATAGATGTTTGCTTTGCRCCATGAAAATAAAATAARGTTGATTATATTCACACCTTAACTTATGTTGTGATATGATTTATTTAGTAATTAAATTCTCTTGCGYCATCAACATTAATGATGTTGATTGATTGAGCTAGTTGGTTTTCAACTTGATTGTGTTAGTGGGATGTAGACACCTCCTTGTTCATCAGAACAATCACCAACCCTGAGACCTTAAATGGTCAAAATCAATCGGATGAATCATGGGCTTGAGAGTTTCTTATGTGTTCTGGAGGCCCTAACCTTGCAGGGTAGGTTGGGCGGGTAATCATTTTAATTTCAGTATCTGGTTGATCTTTGTTTATAATTTTCTTTAGTTGATTGTGATGTGCTGACCGACGTCCATGTTTATGTTTATGTGTCACTATCCTTTATGTTGATGCGTTGATTGCGTCGTTATTGATTTCAATGATGAGTATCTTGAAATGATTTAAATTATGATGTCATTTATTATGCGCTACTATGAATTGTGTGTGGATGTTAACTTCCTAATATTTTTATTTTATTTTTTTTCACCTATTGTGCTTCACTTTTCCTATCGTAACGGAGGAGTCGTTACACTCTTTCAGAGATAATTGATCTAATCGATCAACTTATACATTCTAGATTCTTGACTAAACTGGAATTATAATTAGGTTATCACCATATTCGAGTGAAAGAGGAATATATGTTGAATACCACAATCAAAACAAATCAATGATTGTACAAATGGATTGTGGTACCAATTGGTTTATGCAGCATAACCACCACAGTTATTATGGTAATCACTGTAATTCTTCATCCATGCATTAGTTTTTTTGTAATGATGTATTTGGATGACATCTTTGTGTTCTATGAGAGTTGGAAATATCATTTGATCCATTTGAAGAAGATTTTTTAGACAATGAAAGCCACCCTTAGAACCCTCAATTGGAAGAAATGTGAATTTTCCAAAGAGTCTTTAGTATACTGGAATATGTAGTAGTAAGAGGAGAGGCAGGACAAGATAAAACGAAATATCATAGAAAGATTGAAGCCATTCTCAAAGGTGGAATTCATTGCCTATTTCTCAAATATAGCAAGTTTCACTGCACACTTTGACATCAAACAACCAAGCTTTTCATTGGGGAAAGCTCAATATTTTTTTTAGATAAACTCAAGAAAATCAACCATGCTCTAGTTTTAGTATTCCAAAAATTGTGACAACTTTTTGTATATATATATATATATATATATATATATTTCATGTTCATCAATGTAAATCAAATCCATTGGACACCAAATATGGAAGTTTTCTCATGTATAGAGCATGTAAGGGTTAATATAGTAAAATGGCATCCAATGCAATACACATATGAACCAAAAAACATACACATTGAAGCTCTAAAAGGCCTCAATGGTCCATAATGATACTGCAATCTACAACCAAATCAATAAACACAATCATCTAAATCTAGATCCTCTACCCATGTTCATATATTGTCGTAGTCAAAGTGGTTGGAAGTACATCTAGGATAAGTCCATCCAAGATAGATGGGGCACATCATTAAATAGATGAAATTAGGTTTTAGGGTAGTCCTGGGATATTTTTTCATTTTTTGGGGGTTAGGGCTGCACCAGTATAGAATCGGCCAAACCAACCAATTTTAACTAGTTTTATCTGAACTGATCTGTTTTGACCAGTTTTTAACCAATTTAGGAAAATTGGTCAAAACTGGTTTGAATGAACATTTTAACCAATAATTCCTAAAAATGGTTTGAATCTGCTTTGTTCTGATTCGATTTCGGTCGGTTTTGATAACATTGTTTCAAATAGAGGTGTTTGATTCGCACTAATCCACACAAGCCATGATAATTTAAGGAGATAAACCGGTTTTCTATCATTTGGAAATGCTTCCCAATTCAATGTTGAATTATTGTACACTTGACAAAGAATTGTTTGCATTGGTACAAGTTGTTAAGAAAAGGAAGAATTACTTAATGGAACAAGAAATAATTCTGCATTTTATTCATCAACCATCATGATATCTGCAAGCACAAAACCAAATTACTATTGATGATTGCAGCTATGTGAGACATTCTCCAACTTACAAACTTGTGAGATGTGGATCATTGCAGCTATGTGAGACATTATCCTGCTTACAAACATGAGAGAAAGCCCCTGAGAAGGGTGTGTGGTTCCTATATGAGACAGAGATGGAACATAGATATGCCCTCCTCCATTCAAAGAGTTGATAAGAAATCAAAATGATTATCCTATGGGAAAGGCAATCTGTTGAGTTGGACGTGCCTGTGGTTGAGCACAAGGTGAACGTGTGAAATCCCAAAGTGTTGGGTGCATCATCATGAGAACAGAAATGAAGATGATGTATTAGCCTCCTCTGAGCAACATAGTTGACGAGAAACTCCAGATGACTCCCCTGTGTGATGCAATGGGAAAGAGGATCTATTGAGTGGACGTGCCTTTGGACGAGCACAAGTTAACGTGTGAAGAACTGGTTCTCCTGTGTAATGCAGTGAGCCAAATATATGGACATCCTTATGGATGTGCCCCTAGTGGATGAGTACCAGTGGGTGTATCAGATCCCTATCTATATTGTTCAAGAGTCAGACCTGCCTGTAACCCTAATTATAATGTAAAGGGTAAAGGTTGGCCCCACCTTAATGTGACTCATGGTAATTAATGTAAAAGATAATTAATCTGGTTAATATTAATTATATTATAACCTAGTGAGGTCATCCCTATTGTGCCAATAGACACTTTTGTTGACATGTTCAGGTTAGTATAAGTAAAGGTAAATTCCCCATTGAGGAATCATATCTTTCATGTGTGTTTGGAAATTTCAACAAGTACACGTTCTTGGGAAAAGTGCGCACCTCTTTTGGGTGCTAGTCTTCTAAGGTTTGAGCACCCTCTTGTGTGCTAGTTCTTATTGGTGGTGAAGGTATTTCTCTTGAATAATATAACAAAGGATTTGGATGGGTTTTCTTCCCTTGTTGAGAAGGGTTTCCCAAGATACTTCTTGTGTTCTTGTGCATGGTGTTTCTTCTTGTGATCTTGGTTGCTGCAACATTATTGTTTAGGGTTAAGTGAAATGTTAAAAATGGA
>SNQJ01S0047022.1:0-24175 GCA_010110895.2 Picea sitchensis | reverse complement strand
ATTACCTTTAGTTCTGTGGTATTGGTGAAAGTAGGAAACACCATCAGTCATTTCATTTCCCATCGGTCATTTCATTTCCCTCGAGGAAGAATGGCTCGTAGAGAGGAAAGAAGAATTGTTAAGGTTTTGATCGGAGTGCAACTTCATAAAGGTTTTTTTTGAGGAATTGGACATTGTACGAGGCTCGTGGAATTTTTGTTAGAAATTGCCTTTTCATTGCAATGACTATCACGAGGTGGGGGTCACTTGAGAGAAAATTGTCCGTGTGCAACAAATGGTCAAAGAACCTATAAAATAATGTGGGTTAAAAAGGAGGGGGAGTCAAAAGGTGACGTGAAAGGATGATGAAGAGGCAGAGATGGTGCATAGTCTTTGACATGTTGATGGTTCGTTGGAAAAACATTATTTTCATATTCATGCTATTGGAGACCATGCTAGCACCTATCTCTAAAAGTATGCAATCACCCATCCCTTTTTGTGTTTTTTGGAAAAGGTTAGTGAATTTTGGTTAAATGGAAAGGATTGCACAACCTTAATAGAAGAAATGAAGGGTGGATCCTCTAAAAACATAGAAACCCTAGAGAGGGGGTTTCCTTGGTTGAGGGGGATCATAAAAAGGCACTAGAGGCCTAGGGAAAGGACACTGGGTCATATTTGGTTTATGATACCTTGAAGGTTAATAACATTGAGTCTATGATAGGCTTTGGACCCTCTCTAGCAGATGATGTGGAGGTTTTCTCTAAATTTCCTAGCAAGGAACAAAAAAGGTCCTCATTCGACCCTCAGAATAAATCAAATTATTAGTTGTCATCTAATAAATAAGTAGAGGAGGTTTCAAGGAGGGTCAAAGGAGGCTTGGCAATGGATAATGATATTCCTGTTTCAATAGAAAGGAAATCACATATGACTTTGGCCAAATCCAAGGTTAAGAAGGAAATAAGAGAAATCAAACAATTGACTATCACTAGGGCCCTTAGAGCAAGGAAGGCCTAGTACATGGTTACCCAATGATTGTTATTTTCTTATTGTTAGAGGGGTTGAGGGTGCCCATAAACATCTGGCCCTAAAAATACTTTTGGAAATCTATAAACTTGTCATTGCTCTCTTGTAGGAAACCGCATGTTCTAGTCATAAAACTATTGATTTTGTATCCATTGTTTTAAAGAATTGGGATTTTTTTTCTTTAGATATTGTAGGGTTATCTAGAGGTCTTGTTATGGGGTGCAACTCTAAGTTTCACTCAATCTCTTATTCAATATTGTCTTCAAGTTTAGTTGTGGATCTAAAAGCAAAGGAATTAGGGATGGACTTGAGACTAATCAATTTATATGGGCCTTACTAGGACATGAAGATATTCTAGGATTCATTAGTTGAATTTGGGAGGTTGGAAGGAGATGATGTGAACATGGGGGGAGATTGTATTTTAACAGTAATCTCTAGAGAGATACGGGGGGAAATTGCTAGATTGGATCAACTTGAAGATTTCTTCTATCATTTATTTGGATCCCTCTATCTCATTGATGTGGAGCCAGTGAAAGTCACCCCAACTTGGTGTAATGCTAGATGAAAAAGAGAGGGGATTTCCAAAAGATTGGATTGTTTTCTGATCTTAGAACCTATTTTTAATGGAAATATGAGAATCAAATATTCAATAGGCAATGGAGGTTTGTTAGATCACCTACCAATTTTATTCAAAACGGAGAAGAAGGATTGGAAACCTCCAAGCCCACTTAAATTTAATTGTACTTGGCTATTAGATTCATATTCAGTAGACCTAATTTCTAATACTTGGAAGCCCTTTGACAATCAAGATAGAGACTTTGCAATGAAATAATTTGCAGAAAATATCAAGAAGATCAAGATTGTGATGAGAGGGTCGGAAAAGTTAGTTTCCTTCAACTCACAAAAAGATCTCAGAGAAGTGGAAGAAGGGATCACTGCACTTTTTAATAACAATTAAATACAAGTCTTCCAAAAATAGGAAGTTGAGTCTTTGAAGGAGATGGATGGAAGAAAACAATATTTCTAGATAAGGAATAAGTTCGGTGGAGACTCAAAAGCGTGGATTTGTAGATTAATGAAGCTGATAATTATCAATTCTTACATACCTCTGTATATCTTACATACCTTTGCTAGCCATTCTCTTGTTGTACACAATAACAACTAAAACAACTAAGAGCACTGTGTATTTTATCTACCCTTTATTCTCTTCACATTAGATTGAACATGTTGATTATGGTCAATGCATCATATTCCTTCTAGATAAGGCACTAACATCCTTCAACCACATTTATGGGTCATCTCTTTCATTGAAGACAATTAGCTTGCTTATTCAACATCCTTCCCTAGATGTTTCATTAATTAGCATTTGCAATTCTTTATAGGCTTATTTATGCCTCACTATACACCCGATTCCATCCCATAGCCCTTACTCCAAGTTTAGGGCACTTTGAAGATTATGCACAAAGATAACTATTTGTCCAATCAAGCTCATAGGCTCTGTTCTACTAACTTTCTGAAACAACTAGTAGCATATTTCGAAAACATAATTCTTCTATTATATTATCCTCTAAAATTCCTATCCAATGACTGTACTTTTGCTCAAATACGATCTTAGAGCTAAAGTTTATATCTCTCGAAAGTTACCATTTCTACCCAATTTCTAAATTTTTCTTACTAGTACAATCAATGCTAGAGGCCTACTTCTTCCAAATGTAGAAGAAAATCTAGTGAGAAGTAGAAATATTTTTATATCGGGTGCTTATAGTAATTATGATTGTGAGCACTCAACAACCTTTATCTCAATGATCTAATACTCTAGTCATTTTCCGCAGAAATATGGAATTGTCAACTTTTCACTTTTTGCACTTTTCCCATACTTGGAAAATTCAGTAAAAACTACGATCTCACAAACAATGTAGAACTAGAAAAATTGCACTACAAAAAATTGTTCGAATTGCTTAGAACAACAAATGTCAACTAGGGAATTTTTTCCAAATTAGATGTCTTGGGTCACTCTTCCTCCATTTAAATTTTCCAAAACTGCCAAGCAGTGTTCTAGAATAATAAATTTTACCCTAGTTTTTCATCTCTATTCCAAACCCTTTGGAATCTAGCCAAATTATCAATTGGGTTTCTTTGCTCCTACCCCTATTTCTTACTATCCAATGTTCATTACTAACTAAGTCTATGTCAATGGAGATTGTCTCGTTCTTTAAAAATTGTTAATTGCACTTTTCTAGATTCTAGGGTTGAATTTGCAACCAACCCTCATTGGCACTTTCATAAATAACTTCAGTGCAAATGTTCACCAAATATTTCAAGTCCATCAAATTTTTATGCTCATGTTATGACCAAAATAAAAAACTGGCTCCACACTTTTATTTTTTATCTTTTAATCTTCATTTCATAAGTTTCTTTTAAGCCTCTCCCAATATTGACTTTTGGGGATTTTCAAAAGTTTTTCCATGAAACCATCGAGACCTTTCACAACTTATTCTTTGAAATTATCAGGACAACTTACAACTTCAAACTTTCAAACATGCCCAAAAATCCATTGAGGCTTTAGTAAACTTCCACCTTTGAGTATTCCCAAAATCCATTAATATTTCGTAAACTTCTAACTTTTGGACTTACCCAAAGCTGTTGGGGATTATTTGAACTTAGGTAAGCGTTTCTAAACTTCAATATTTTGAACTTGCTGAAAACTAATGACACTTTTCTAAACTTTGATCTTTTGAACTTGCCCATAACTAATGGAATTTTCTAAACTTTGATCTTTCGAACTTGCATGAAAGCCATCGGGGCTTCTACAAACTTTGAACTTGCATGAAAGCCATCGGGGCTTCTAATAAAAAAAAATCCATGCATTATNGAAAATGGGATGGTTGGAGAGGAAAACACATGCATGGAATGTCCACAATAGTTGAGGCAAAATCTTCAAATCTACAACCTTATTATTGTTGTTCATTGACTATTTGGAGGCCAAGCATATTATGTCCCAAGTTATTACTAGAATGTAGACACCATATTGGGCTTTTTATACACACACTTAAGAGAACTTTGAGGGAATTTTTAGTGGACAAGGAGTGGGTTTTCTTTTTGTTGTATGTGGTAGTGGAAGAGAGAGTCATGGTTGGTTAGAGTGTTGGAAGAGGCCCTAGAGAGTTGTATATGGAGAATATTGGCTTGTCATGAGAGTAATGGGTTGGGCTAAGTGATATTAGAGCCCTATAGGAGGTCCATTCACCATGATGGTATCATGGACTGGATCGGAGGTGGAATCCATAATTGATTCCTCTGACTATGTGGAAAATCATTCCTTAGCAACCAGTTTGGTGGATATGTTATTACATATAAGTAATCATGGTCGTTATTGTGGAATGTTTTTTTTTTTTTTGCTAATGCATTTGAATTTAATGGGTAATGGAAGACTTCATAATACACAATGTTGCTTTTGCTACTATTTTATAGTTGCACATGAATTATGTAATGTATTATTGTTAAACGTTGAATTTGGCCTCACAGATTAATTATGAGGCAAAATAACCTTGTGGGTAGTGTTGGATGGCTGGCCAAGGCATCTTGGGGATGTTGTAGAATGACAATAGAGAAAGTTGGAGTTTCTCTACAGTACCTCATCACCTCAAAATCGGTAAAGAGGGGGTTTGGTACTACAAATTGGTATCAAAGCTCTCGTTTCAAAACTAGAGTTGTATTCGACAAAAACAAATGTGTTTAGATGAAATATACAACTTATAGGCCAATTGTTTAACAAAAGGCCTATGAAATAAACATTGTGTAGATTTGGTTAACATAAATTCTCATAATGATGATTTGATGGTTGATATTTATGAGATATGACTAAACTAAGACTGTGGGGTTGCTTATGGAGTGAAGAATTTGATATGATTTGGGGATTTGGTGATTAAATCCATAGAGTAGGAAAAAAATTATTTTTCTATAGCTTACTGTAGAGAGTTAGGAATTAAAATATGTTGGGTGTGCAAGATTTTACGCGTTGAGAAGGCCCAAATTTGAAATGTTCTTGTAACGAGTTGAGTGGTCAAAGGATCAATTATAGGAAAGTGGAATTGGGGAACAATGCAAGTTGTGGGGGACCATTCAAGTTGCAGTCTTATGCAAGGTTCACGGGCACGATGAATATCTTATATAAAATGCATAATTGAACAAGTGTGTACTAGTGGCCATTAATTTTCTTCAAGGGACATTCAATCCTTAGCTTATGAAGTTTGAAATATTTTTGAAGGCCTTTTTAAGGGGAGAAAGATTTAACTTATCGAAAGGTGGCCAACTGTTTTAGGAATGTTTGAAGTGAGTTTGAAAATTTGAAGTTTGGAATAGTCCCGATGGATTTTGGGTGAATTCGAAAGTTTAATGTTTGTAGAAGCCCCAATGGAATTCATGCAAGTTCGAAAGATCAAAGTTTAGAAAATTCCATTAGTTATGGGCAAGTTCAAAAGATCAAAGTTTAGAAAAGTGTCATTAGTTTTCAGCAAGTTCAAAATATTGAAGTTTAGAAACGCTTACCTAAGTTCAAAAAATCCCCAACAACGTTGGGTAAGTCAAAAAGTTGGAAGTTTATGAAATATTAATGGATTTTGGGAATACTCAAAGGTGGAAGTTTACTAAAGCCTCAATGGATTTTCGGACATGTTCGAAAGTTTGAAGTTGTAAGTTGTCCTGATAATTTCAAAGAATAAGTTGTGAAAGGTCTCGATGGTTTCATGGCAAAACTTTTGAAAATCCCCAAAAGTCAATATTGGGAGAGGCTTGAAAGAAACTTATGAAATGAAGATTCAAAGATAAAAAATAAAAGTGTGGAGCCAGTTTCTTACTTTGGTCATAACATGAGAATAAAAAATTGATGGACTTGAAATCTTCGGTGAACATTTGCAGTGAAGTTATTTATGAAAGTGCCAATGAGGGTTGGTTACAAATTCAACCCTAGAATATAGAAAAGTGCAATTAACAATTTTTAAAGAACGGGACGATTCCCATTGACATAGACTCGGTTAGTAATGAACATTGGATAGTAAGAAATAGGGGTAGGAGAAAAGAAACCCAATTGATAATTTGGCTAGATTCCAAAGGGTTTGGAACAGAGATGAAAAACTAGGGAAAAATCTATTATTCTAGAACATTGCTTGCCAGTTTTGGAAAATTTAAATGGAGGAAGAGTGACCCAAGACATCTAATTTGGAAAAAATTCCCTAGTTGACATTTGTTGTTCTAAGCAAGTCAAACAATTTTTTGTAGTGAAATTTTTCTAGTTCTACATTGTTCGTGAGATCGCAGTTTTTACTGAATTTTCCAAGTATGGGAAAAGTGGAAAAAGTGAAAAGTTGACAATTCCATATTTATGCAGAAAATGACTAGAGTATTAAATCATTGAGAGAAAGGTTGTTTTGTGCTCACAATCATAATTACTATAAGCACTCGATATAAAAATATTTCTAGTTCTCACTAGATTTTCGTCTACATGTGGAAGAAGTAGGCCTCTAGCATTGATTGTACTAGTAAGAAAAATTTAGAAATTGGGTAGAAATGGTAACTTTCAAGAGATATAAACTTTAGCTCTAAGATCGTATTTGAGCAAAAGTATAGTCATTGGATAGGAATTTTAGAGGATAATATAATAGAAGAATTATGTTTTCGAAATATGCTACTAGTTGTTTTAGAAAGTTAGTAGAACAGAGCCTCTGAGCTTGATTGCACAAATAGTTATCTTTGTGCATAATCTTCAAAGTGCCCTAAACTTGGAGTAAGGGCTATGGGATGGAATCGGGTGTATAGTGAGGCATAAATAAGCCTATAAATAATTGCAAATGCTAAGTAATGAAACATCCAGGGAAGGATGTTGCCTTACTTGAATAAGCAAGCTAATTGTCTTCAATGAAAGAGATGACCCATAAATGTGGTTGAAGGATGTTAGTGCCTTATCTAGAAGGAATATGATGCATTGACCATAATCAACATGTTCAATCTAATGTGAAGAGAATAAAGGGTAGATAAAATACATGGTGATCTTCGTTGTTTTAGTTGTTATTGTGTACAACAAGAGAATGGCTAGCAAAGGTATGTGGAGCCCATATAAATTGATTAGTCTCAAGTACATCCCTAATTCCTTTGCTTTTAGATCCACAACTAAACCTGAAGACAACATTGAATAAGATATTGAGTGAAACTTAGAGTTGCACCCCATAACAAGACCTCCAGATAACCCTACAATAGCTAAAGAAAAAAAAATCCCAATTCTTTAAAACAATGGATACAAAATCAATAGTTTTATGACTAGAACATGTGGTTTCCTACAAGAGAACAATGACAAGTTTATAGACTTCCAAAAGTATTTTCAGGGCCAGATGTTTATGGGCACCCTCAACCCCTCTAACTATAAGAAAATAACAATCATTGGGTAACCATGTACTGGGCCTTCCTTTCTCTAAGAGCCCTAGAGATAGTCAATTGTTTGATTTCTCTTATTTCCTTCTTAACCTTGGATTTGGCCAAAGTCATATGTGATTTCCTTTCTATTGAAACAGGAATATCATTATCCATTTCCAAGCCTCCTTTGACCCTCCTTGAAACCTCCTCTACTTCTTTCATAGATGACAACTAATAATTTGATTTAATCTGAGGGTCGAATGAGGACCTTTTTTGTTCCTTGGTAGGAAATTTAGAGAAAACCTCCACATCATCTACTAGAGAGGGTCCAAAGCCTATCCTAGGCTCAATGTTATTAACCTTCAAGGTATCATAAACCAAATATGACCCAATGTCCTTTCCCTAGGCCTCTAGTGCCTTTTTATGATCCCCCTCAACCAGGGAAACCCCCTCTCAAGGGTTTCTATGTTTTTAGAGGATCCACCCTTCATTTCTTCTATTAAGGTTGTGCAATCCTTTCCATCTAACCAAAATTCACTAACCTTTTCCAAAAAACACAAAAAGGGATGTGTGATGGCATACTTTTAGAGATAGGTGCTAGCATGGTCTCCAATAGCATGAATATGAAAATAATGTTTTTCCAACGGACCATCAACATGTCAAAGACTATGCACCATCTCTGCCTCTTCATCATCCTTTCACGTCACCTTTTGACTCTCCCTCCTTTTTAACCCACGTTATTTTATAGGTTCTTTGACCATTTGTTGCACACGGACAATTTTCTCTCAAGTGACCCCCACCTCGTGATAGTCATTGCAATGAAAAGGCAATTTCTAACAAAAATTCCACGAGCCCCGTACAATGTCCAATTCCTCAAAAAAAACCTTTATGAAGTTGCACTTAACAACTTAACAATTCTTCTTTCCTCTCTATGAGCCATTCTTCCTCTAGGGAAATGAAATGACCGATGGGAAATGAAATGACTAATGGTGTTTCCTACTTTCACCAATACCACAGAACTAAAGGTAATCATGGCATAATTTCCCAAATCTTATGGATATATGTAGGCTCCCTCTTAAGGTCAAAATTCAAATCCCAAGATTTAAGACATAGCCCCATTTCTTACCCAATACCTTAGCCACATCCTCTTCTACCTTCGTGAGAAAACAAATCCATCCATGCATCATAAGGTGTAAAGGATTATAACCTAGCAAGGGATACCAATTCTCCTTCAACCAACACTCGAGAGTTTCTCCTTTTACAAAATTTCCCATGAAACGACCAACTACCCCTAGAACCATCATCCTCTTGACCTCTAAAACGTGGATATCCTGACCCAACATTGTCTTCACTCTTTCCTTATTATCTCCAATAGACTTCTTCCTATGAACAGGACTAGGGTTTACTCGTTGCTCAGAAGGAGTATAAATATTACCACTATCACCCCCTCCTTATGTCGAATAATCTATTCTAATATAATTTTCAAGTATATAAGGAATAAGCTTATGGATGAAAATATGGAGGATAGGAAGTTTATGTCTAGTGTAGTTCTCTACAAGTTACAATTAAACATTTTTATGACATTTTAGGTGATAGAAATATAGTCAGACATAATCAAAAGAAATTCTTGAATTATTGTAAGGATGATGTTTCGTATAAGATTGAGGACAGTAAGGGAATTTTTAATTCTGATACACCTAGGGGATTTAACGCTCATTTTCCCAGGAATCTTTCTACTAGCTCCTCTTCTCAAAAGTCGTGAACAATTCTTTGGGTAGCAGTACAATCATTGATGGATTGGTTGATTCCCTCGTATTTAAGATGATCCTTTCTGAATTTTTTGTCTCTTCTTGTTCATTGTGCACAAGATACGACAATGGACGATACTCGAAGGGCAATGAGATTTTAAAGCATATCGGGGAACATGATGTTTATTATGGATATGGGTAGCAACGCTTTGAAAATTATTTTGTAGATGGTTTAGTAGCACAATTGGCAGGCACTAGTGGTAGATTTTTCACTGTAATTGCAAGTGGTGGCCTTACCTCGACGACAGATATTTTGAAGGCATGGCAATTGTACTTGGTTGTGACCTGCTTCAATAAAATATCTCAGTTAGTAACTTATCAAATTGTTCTTAGTGCAACGGAGAAAGCAACGAGGTCGGGTATGTTAACCTGGCCCCTCACATGGGAACTGGTGACTTCACATAAAGGAGTGCCTTCACGGTACACTCCATCACCAACTGTTCTACGGGGCTATATCTAAATATTTTACTTAAAATGGAGATTGAAGTATTTTATTTATGGCCCACATTGAATTTTTTTTTATTTACCTTTTTTTAAATGCTACATGTTGACTCCATGTCAAGCACTGAAATAATTACACATCTATGTGAGGAAGTAGGTGAGAACATTTTCACTTTCAAGTAATTTATATATGTGTGTGTGAGAGACAAAGAGATTTACAACCTGAGTGGCTCTAATGGTTAAGAACATGTGTTTCCTCCTAATAGGTTACAAGTTCAAATCCAAAAGGGGGTAGGGTATGTATATCTCTATAAGTTTTAGCAGTATTTGTCCCAAAAAATAAGGAGGTCTCATACACCAATTTGGTCTCGACTTGGTCGTGACCTTAAAATAAGATTATTATTATTACAATTATTTTTAAAAATGTGGATATTAAAACATTTTATTTATGTAGGATACTCAAATATTTTTTTATTATTAATATTTTTATAAATAACATGTGTCAAGTCTATATTGAACACAAAAAAATTACACATCTCCTTCATACTAAACTATAAAATAAGTACCCTCATAAACAATAACTTATCACTCTCACCATTACCTATACCCACGAGCACACATGAGAGATAAAATGCTTTTGGAAAAAGTCAACAACGTCGAGGACTACAATAGTAGCAATGAATGTTATGGCGTGTAATATATTGCTTTCTGAACTACGGACAAATATTAAAACTTTCCAACATGAGTTTAAGTCAAATTTCCCACTCCATACATACAATTTGTTGGCTCATACATCGTCGTTCGAATGACTTCAGTGATTTTGTGAAATATTATTTTTAAGTTTTTATTGGTTTTTTGCTTTTCGATTTTATAGAATTATTTTTAATTTGGTTTTAGTGTATTTTATATCAATTAGCTTATGTGTTATCTTTGGAGGTTGAGTTCATGTTAAACACTATAGGCACTAGTATGTGATATAGAAGATTGTTACCGCCATTGAAAATAAGAGAATATTAAGAGAGTGGTTTGCATGCTCGTATATAGGTTAGGTTTGGAGGGTTGAGGATCAAATNTTCCCACTCCATACATACAATTTGTTGGCTCATACATCGTCGTTCGAATGACTTCAGTGATTTTGTGAAATATTATTTTTAAGTTTTTATTGGTTTTTTGCTTTTCGATTTTATAGAATTATTTTTAATTTGGTTTTAGTGTATTTTATATCAATTAGCTTATGTGTTATCTTTGGAGGTTGAGTTCATGTTAAACACTATAGGCACTAGTATGTGATATAGAAGATTGTTACCGCCATTGAAAATAAGAGAATATTAAGAGAGTGGTTTGCATGCTCGTATATAGGTTAGGTTTGGAGGGTTGAGGATCAAATTCCATCTTCATTGTCATATTTCAAATTTTGTTGAGAGAGTTATATTCTATCTTAGCGGTCTCTTGGGGAGTGATGTGATAGGATAGGGTGTTGGGCAAAGAAGCACCATAAATTAGATCAAGTGTGAGCTTAATAGAGCGAGATGCAGGTAGTTTTGTGTGTTATGTGAAGACATCGGTAAATTCTTGGAGTTGGGTATCCATGTCAGGAGGTACAGGGTTATTTCGGTTGTTTCGGTTAATGGAGCGAACTAAGCACAAATAGACGCATTGGTTTAGACTAACTTGATTAACATTCGCATGGTCATTAATAGGCTGGGTGGATTTAAGAGCAGAAGAAGTAGGTACATAGGTGCACACCTCATGTTGCAAGTGGTATTGATGAGATTTGACATGATAAATAGTGTGTTGGGCATGTTCGTAGGGAATTCCAAGTGACAAATCGACACAATCAAGAGGAGAGACATCACACACCATGCAGTATCCTGGAAAGGGCCAATCACAAAGTTAACCAGACATCATTGGGAGACAGTGAAATGAGGGCCTTCCTTTTGTGGCCAGTCGAGATGGTATAGGCCCAAGTGCGAAGTGTTGGGGAGTTTCAAGTGGGTGACCAAGTTTTAGGCCACGAGGCTCTTTTGGCTTCCGTTTTCCAAGATCAGAGTATCCAACTCATTCTTAATCTGACAATTATGTGCAAACATGGGTATATTAGAGATTTCAAGTTCATTAGTGGTTATCAGGATCAACGAAGGGTCCACTTCGGTAGGATTTTCAAGAGAGACTACTTCAGGATGGTCAAGGGAATTTGGTCGAGACACCTCTGCAAATAGATTATGGTTGGTGTGAATGTTATTAAGTGCCCGACAATTTGCAGATGCATACGAGTTGGTCTTATGAGAGGTACACAAGGGCGCATTTCTGGGTGTGGATGGGGACGCAAGGGAAACCGGGGAATGCTTAGTATGTGAAGGACTAGCAATAGAAAGAACATATTAGGTTGGGGGAGAGTGGATTTGAGGCGCCACTTTACGCTCCATGGCCAAGGCTCGAAGAAAGGTCTTGTCCAAGGAAGGAGACTCAAACAAATCGACTTCACGATGGAAAATTGTTAATAAACCAGAATTAAATTTTATAATCAATACCTCTTATGGATCTGAAATGTCTAGTTGGATGCCCAACTTGCAGAAGACATCTATGTAGCTATATACTAAATGATGGGCGAGTTGTCAGAGTTGCAACCATTTGGAAAGGAGGTTTTATCGATATCCCAGGGGATATAAGCGATCTCTGAGTACCTAGAAAAATCCCTCCCACGTCGTAATGTGTGGTATATGTGTCTGAATGGGTGTGTCTGAACTGGGTCACCTATGTCCATGACCTAGGAAGAATTTTCCAGCTGAGTGTCCCACCATGTCTGCGCAATTCCCTCGAGTTGCATATTAACGATCTAAAGCTTCATGTATGTTGTCATCTCGTGACATGTACAAAAGTATGTGGAAATATTGTGAAGCCAAGAGTTAAGATTATCACCATTCATTGGGCTCGCAAAATTTTGTAATTGGAAGAGTGTATCAAGTTGCATGGGTGTTGGAGATCTGCGTTGTTGCAGACGGAGTAGCTCTTGGAGAGCCAACGTTAAATCTTGAATTGGATTTGTGGCAGTGGATGTGGAAGCTTCTATAGACGGATCTCTTCGTGGTGACATAATTTTCATTCACCATGGATGTTAATCTAGCACTGGAGGTTGCGTTAAGAATCACAAAACTCCTGAGGGCCCTGAGAAGGAACCCAGTGCCCTGAAGAGGGAGTGTGGAGAATGGTGAAAATGAATGTGTTGGAAGCCCTGAAGAGGGTGCACTAGAAGTCTTGAGAAGGATGTTTGGCTTTAAGAAAAAAAAAATTGTTGGATGACCTCTCTTACAAATTTTGTGGATGAGCATAAGTTGACTTGGATCCAAGCTTTGATACCAATTGATCTGCAATTCAGATATGAAAAACACACAAAAAACTAAATGTGCAATGAAGAACGGAAATTAGATAGCGTGGAGCAGAGAAAATAGAATATACATGAAAATGGATAAGAAGAATTAGGATAGAAAATAACCATCACGTTTATTGAGTGAGAGAGGAGCACCTTATATAAGCAAGAAGAATTTTTCCTTCTCATTATTAGTTGATTACAATAGAAGTTGTAACAACTAACTAAATGCTTACAACAGTAGTTGTTGAAAAGTGCATTAAATGCTTGCAGCGGAAAGTGTTGAAGCCAACTATTGTCTATAATAAAAATAGTTGAAACTAACTACAACACCAACTACAATATTAATTCGGGAGTGCCCCCTCATCATGAGTGGCCAAGGAAGTGGGGTGCACTTCCTGGTGGCCCAGCGATAAAACACCTAGATTACATTGCTCTGCCTATCAGTGATGGTGTTGGAATGCCAAACCTTAACACTAACTCTAAAGTCATCTGTGAATCCTCATGATGTTTCTCTTCTTCCATCCTAGATTCCCAATCAAAGTCACAATCATTGTTTGATACAAGGAAATTGCTTTCAGAATCATCATAATCTAGCTTTGTATCACTAAATTGGAGAAGATTTTTGGAGTCTTGTTTTCCTCTGGAATAACATGCAGAGTTCAAGGTATATGGTTTTAAAAAACCACTACTTTGTCATTTTCTGCCATGCTGCACTGTTGTTTCCCACCGGACTGCTACACCGCCTTTGCCTCTGTTGGGTATTACAACAATTTAAGCATGCTAACACGCAGGAACTCATCAGAGAGAGGTCTTCATTTTTTGGATTCAAGATGAATTCACAGCGACCAATGTGATATTATAACTCCTTCCCCTCTCGAGAGGGTTTTCGAGTGTCTTTTGGTCATGTATATTTTTCATACATCGTGGGTTTCTCCTTTTTGTGATTGGAGCCAACAACTTTGAGAAGGATCAGAGGCTCGCACTTCACAGATTCAATAGAAAACTCATTGATTAAAATGAAATGGGTCGAACAAACACAACACTGGAAATTTTGTGTTGTAGGGAGAATTGGTGGCATGGTTGCAAGGGCTTCACCATCGCTTTGTTACACCCCTGGGATGTTTATGAGCATAGTTTACACTCAACTTAATCAACACAATGTTTATTAGGAGATTTTTATTTTATTTTTATTTATAGTGGAGAATGTTTGTCCTACAAATGCAAATATAACTTTCAGATGTTGTTACCTTTTTACGTTAGTTTAATAGAAAATTTTAAAGGGTGTTTATCTTAGTTTAATAGTAAATTTTAAAGGGTGTTTATATATATAAGATGTATAGAGACACTAGATGAAGCCAATGATGGATTTATAAATTTATAGTTTTATAAATAAAAGACAATAATTATATTAATGTTTTCTCTTTAAAATTTGATAATCTAATTACAAATATAATTAAAGTATCCATATCAATATAAAAAGTTTGAGGACATAGGGGGGTCTGCAAAAATGGAGCCTAAGGTTTTTATCGTTTTTACAGAGTCTTCTTCATACTAGGGTGACAAGTGGCTTAAGCCTCGAGTGGGATAGGATCGATGGATGGATATATGTCATTAGTTGACTATTCGAAAGATTCATTGTCTTAAGACATGATCTTCACAAATCCAATCATTAATCCTAATTGGGATCCATTTTTTGAGGTTGACAGTTTGTATGCTCTAACAACATATGATCCAAATTTGTTCAAGAAAAATCATGATACAACTCTTTAAAATTGAAAAATAACAATTTGATTGTAGATTTCCATAAATGTAAACAAATAGCTATGCTTTGTGTACCATTTTCCAAATTTCCACAAGCATAGAATTCATCATCCAAGAGAAGAATTCAATGGGAATTCCAAGAACAACAAAGAACATAAACAAAATCTAAATAGAAAGATATATGTGTTGTAAAACTCTTCCATGGAACATCACCATGAGGATGACCAGAAATGACTTTATTTCATTTCCATAAATGCAATTGTACATGGAAATATGTGGAAAGTTCCCAATGAGGACACTACTCTAAAACCTTTCCTATTGATGTACATTTTCTCTCCCTTGTTGAATAATGCCTCTAGAACATATGAACAAGAAGACGAACCCCATACAATTTACATGGTCTTCTTACAACAATTGACATTCAAGTGAGATTTAGAAAATCAAATAGAATATGTAAACACATTGGTCACACCTCCCACATGGGTGGTGGAAGGTCCAAATTTTGTTGGAATTTCCCATAGATGGGTTTTAATGCAAATTCAAAAATTCCACTTCAACCTTAAGGTTTCATGGATTTATATCATGTGAACTTTTATCTTTAGGGTTGAATCTGGTATACAAATTACAGCAGTATATATTTCACTTATGTCTAACCAAATACACGAGGCAACCCAAGAACATAAACATTGAACAATTGTACTTCAAGGGAAATATTTTCCATCCCTTAGAGCACACTTACTAATAATAAAACAGATCTGACAATTACTTATTACAACATATTTATTCCAGCCATAAATCTGCCCACTTTTCTATATATTTGTCAAATCACTTAACCAATCTACTCATTGTTATGTTAAATTACCGTGCATAGCCAACACTAGAAACGACTCCATCATGAGAACATAAGCTGAAAATAAGATTTGCTAGTACAAAGTTTGGATAGAAAGTATGCTTCATATATATACAAGATAAAGTTACAACTGCATACCAACAATTTAATACAAGAAGGTACAAGACATGCTCTCCAAACTCTAGCTTGGGAATCCACTATAATTATAAAACCCTAGCCACCAACTCCTCCTAGCTAGGAATCACTCCCAACCAAAGTTGGTCACTCCACCAAAGATCCACAATAAGTTAGTATRCACACTGACAACYCTTCTTTGGCACCTGTACTTTCATCACACAAGTCTATAAKAGAAAACACKATAGTCTCCAACTATCTTCTCAAATGGACTATACCTTATGGGCTTGAGATATTTCTTTCCCCTTGCATTATCTTCTTGGTCAAATGTAACCAAATTGTCTGCAATATGTGTTTGGACTTGTTTATGAACTTGCCTTTTACTTTCTTATATGAGCTTTTTGGCCTTCTATTCCTACTTGTGGGTTTTTATTCCTTGTCTTTCTTGCTTGTTATATACCATGTCAAATGGTGAATGTGGAAGGAACTCATAACAAACTTCAAATGGTCTGATGTAAGTAGATGAGTGAACTATCCTACTGTATGCATGTCTAATGTAAGCTTTCATCCCATTTCTTGGGGTGCTTGTGATTATACCCTCTTAATAAATTAACAAGTGTTGTATTGACAACTATTGTGCATTCATTTACCTGGGGTATGGAATGAGTGGATTTGTCTCATATTTTATTTAAATTCCTTTATAACATTGTCCAGAAAAAACTTAAAAACCTAGTATCTCTATCTAAAATAATGTATTTGGGCAAATAAAATTGAATCCACGCCTTCTCATGTAATTTTTCAACTGTCTCTTGGGATTTGATGATCTTCTTACAAGGAGTGAGAACACACATCTTGTTGAATCTATCCACCACCACTAGAAAATAGTCATTCTCGCTCTTTTTCCTTGCGAAACCTCCTAAGAAATCCATGGTAATGCTCTCATATGTCCTTAAATGAAAGCATAATGGTGTATACAATCCCAACAGGGAGTTCCTTAGCTTTCTTATATTGCAAAGTATGAATGCACTAACATACCTTGAAACATATTGGTCTATGCTTTGAGAATGCACATATTTTTTCAAATGTGCCAATGTATTCTCTCTACTGAAGTGATCAACAATCTTGGAACTGTGAGATTCTCTTAACAATTGGATTTGGTCACCTTTTATTCAGAATTCAAAGAACCCGAACTTGTAGAGCATCTCTCTTGAATGTAGAAATATGGTTCTTTTGTTTGCTTGAGAATGGACATATCTTTTCAAATATGCCAATGTCTTATCTCTATTGAATGTAGAAATATGGTTCTTTTGTTTGCTTGAGAATGGACATATCTTTTCAAATGTGCCAATGTATTATCTCTATTGAAGTGACCATCAATCTTGGAACATTGAGATTCTCTTAACAATTAAATTTGGTTACCTTTTATTCAAAATGCAAAGAATGCCAACATGTAGAGCAATCTTCCTTGAATGTAGAAATATGGTTCTTATGTTTGCATGTGACTTTTATTGATACTAGCTTATTGATCTATGGCTGAAAAATCAAAATCTCTCGATACAACTCTTTGTGCTCTTCATGAGAAAATGGACCAATCTTCATGATGGTTCCCAATGTGAAAATTTGATGATTTGGTGGCATACACATGTCTTCCACTTTTATGAAAAGAAGGAATTGTTAAAGGAATCCCATTCATTTATAATGCCTAGCTTGTTGTAATTATTGATTTTTCATAAGCTAGGTTAAGCATTAAGTTCATTCCATTTTTAGCATTTCACTTAACCATAAACGATAATGTTGCAGCAACCAATATCACAAGAAGAAACACCATGCACACGAACACAAGAAGTATCCTCAGAAACCCTTCTCAACAAGGGAAGAAAACCCAGCCAAATCCTTTGGTATATTCTTCAAGAGAAAGACCTTCACCACCAATAAGAACTAGCACACAAGAGGGTTCTAAAACCATAGAAGACTAGTGCCCAAGAGAGGTGCGCACTTTTCCCAAGAAGGTGTACTTTCTGAAATTTCCAAACACACATGAATGATATGATTCATCAATGGGGAATTTACCTTTACTTATACTAACATGAACCTATCAATAGAAGTGTCTATTGGCACAACAAGGCCATCCTCACTAGCTTATAATATAATTAATATTAACTAGATTAATTGTCTTTTACATTAATTACCAGTCACATTAAGGTGGGGCCGACCTGTACCCTTTACATTACAATTAGGGTTACAGGCAGGTCTAACTCTTGAACAATATAGCAAGGGATCTAATACACCCACTAGTTCTCATCCACTAGGGGTACATCCATAGGGAAGTCCATATCTCTGGCTCACTGCATTACATAGAAGAACCAATTCTTCACACGTTCACCTGTGCTCATCGACAAGCACGTCCACTCAACAAATCTTCTTTCCCACTGCATCACACAGGGGAGTCATCTGGAGTTTCTCATCAATTCTCTTTCTCAGAGGAGGCTAATACATCATCTTCATTTATGTTCTCATGACGATGCACCCAACACTTTTGGATTTCACACGTTCACCTTGTGCTTAGCCACAAGCACGTCCAACTCAACAGATCGTCTTTCCCACAGGATAATCATCTGGAGTTCTTCTCAACTCTCTGAATGGAAGAGGTCATCTCTACATTCCAACTCTGTCACAGATAGGAACCACACACCCTTCTCAGGGGATTTCTCTTAGGTTTGTAAGCTGGAGAATGTCTCACATAGCTGCAATGATCCACATCTCGTAGGTTTGTAAGATGGAGAATGTCTCACATAGTTGCAATAATCAACACTCCCTCCTAGCTAGGGAGACATTCTTCATCATGCCAAGTCTCACATAGATGTACTTTGAATTTTGTCTTGGTTGGAGTCATCAACACTCCCTCTCAACTAGGGAGGCATTCTTCACCAAGTTAGTTTGGTGAAGAAGCCTGCAATGTGCAAGGATACCGATAGATCGGAATCCTTGCNTGCCAAGTCTCACATAGATGTACTTTGAATTTTGTCTTGGTTGGAGTCATCAACACTCCCTCTCAACTAGGGAGGCATTCTTCACCAAGTTAGTTTGGTGAAGAAGCCTGCAATTTTCTCATGTGTAGGAAGGTACTACATGTGTACGATTTTTCCTATGCATCATATCTCTGATATAAGGATATTTCATCTCATCGTGTTTCGATCCATCAGGAAACACTGGGTTATCATTATAGGATCCATCTCATGGTCAAGTAAATATATCAGAAACTTGTGAAGCCACATTGCTTCGCACACTCAATGTTATATACTCTGCCTCTGTGGTACTCAAGGCCACAGAGTTTTTTTTCCTGTTGCATCAGGAAACCATGGCAAACTTTACGGTAGAACAACAATTGGATGTGCTCTTCCGGTCCACTGTACTTTCTGCTCAATCTGAATTGGCATATCCTACAAACTCAAGTTCACACTAGAGGCATATCTCAGGCCATATCCAATTCTGCCTCGTATATATCTCAATACATGTTTTGTTGTTGTCTAGTGAGTCTGTCTCGGTTGACTCATGTAATGACTAAGCACATTCATTGCATGGCATGAAACAATTCTGGAGTTAACCAGATGCATCAGTGATCCAATCAGTTGTGGATCAGTCTCGTCTTAATCATCATCAATGTTTTTCTTTATATCCATCACAATGCATTTTGTCATACTGAACTTCTTTAATATTTTCATTGTACATTTTCCTTGACTCAAGAAAATATCATCGGTCCTTTGTCATACTTCTTGTCCCAAGAAGTAGTGCATCGTACTCAGATTCTTCATCTCAAATTCATAATTCAAGGATTACTTGTATCCAACAACAAAGCTTTCTTAATAAGTCATCAAAAATCAGGCTCTTGTCATCAACAATGTAATAATATAGGTTTGGATCAACAACACTCTTGCTGAAATCTAAACTCATCAAGAGTCTATCTATCTAATATAGTTTCCAACTCACGAATGGTAGTGCGGATGGAATTGTATCGGGTTTACTGGATCAAATGTCTCATCATAGACAAATCCCTCTGTTTGTGAGAAACCTCTGGCTATATATATCATTTCGTATTTCTTGACACTTCCATCAGCTGCATGCTTGATCTTATAGATCCACTTGGAAGTTACCACATACTTCCCTTATGGTCCCCGAATAATATCTTATACATCATTTTTTAAGATATACTGGTATTTTTCTATTATGACATCTTGTCATACTTGTTCTCCTATTGCTTCTCTAAGAAAAGGAGGGTCAACATTAATGAAGTGGCTCATGACTAAAGGATAGCTCGAAAATATCTTTTGCTTTCTCGGGATGTGCCTTGAGAGGCTTGTATATTTCTCTGCTTCTTGCAAAGTGATTTTAGGTAGGTCTTTTATGCCCTACTGCAATATCTCTGAACATATCAACTGGAGCAACTGGATCAACTGGAATAATGTATTTCTCCCTCTGAACTATTGAAGGGGGAGAAGGTATTGTCTTACTGTCAATTTATGTCTAAGATTCTCTGGATCTTTGAAAGACTATCTCATCTTCAAGGACAATGTCTATGCTTGTCTCAATCTGTCTCTGACCACGGATGTCGAGCTGGAATTTCTTTGAAGATTCATTGTATCCTTTCTTTCTAAAGGATCCGGTGAAGACTTCTTCGGGGGTTATGTTTTTCAAAGTCTGGTGAAGACTCTTGTTCTAAACATATATAGTGTCATGCATGCTTCTTCCCATAGAATCATAGAAAGATTTTGATCATGTATTATTGCATTGGTTTCCCCAATGATGGTTCTATTTTTCCTCTTTCTCAATTATTTTTTACTCCCTATAAGTCAAGTGGCTCCCTATGAAGGATAAACATCTTCCTTTATTGTTAACCTGTCTGGAACAAGAAAACAAGAGGAACCAAAACAAGAATATCTCCTAAAGGAGACTAATGAGTGCATATCTAGAATTAAAACAATTTAAGGATTCTTGTCACAACTACAACACCTACTTGTAATATAGCAAACTTTAGAAATATAGGTTAGAGGAATGACAATTACAACAATCAAACCTAGAGTCTTCACCTTGAGTGTGTTGTTGCTCTGAATTCACTGAGATCCCTCTAGATCCATGACTTCGGCAAAAGGTTCCTTCCTCCTGCAATTTCCCTTATGACAATGATACAAATAATATATATACAAGTGCATACCTAAGGGTGTTGATACGATTTCCCCAATGGCTCTTGGTTGATCTTTGTCCTCTTGACATATTCATGAAGGAGGTATGTCATAGTGACACATTTTTTAACTACCCACAATAATTATTCCTTTGAAGTCTTGTCTTCCAGAAACTTGAAGTTGTTTGATCCATCAAGCTTAACTTCCATCATAGTTTTGTTCATCATAATTTTAGATTCTTTACAACCCTTTATCAACTGGGATAGAAAACCTAACAGCTAGGCTACCACTTTTAGGTTTTGTTGGACTTATGACTACCAACAATAAGACTTTGAAAGATGAGAGAACACTGGTGAGCTGAAGAGCTCCTTCAATGAGTTGCAAAAACCCTAATACTGAAATTTCTGCAGAAATTAGCGAAACCCTAGGGTCAAAAATTGAAAATTCTTGGAATTTCATTTTGAGAGTCTCTGGAGGTGCGCTAGAGGAGGCCATACTCTTCTATGCCAAAAGTATCCCCATCATCCAAGTAATAAGAGCTGAAACTAAGAAAGAAGGAGGGTCGTACGAAATTTTTGGAAACCCTAGGAGGGTTGTACAATTCTGCAAAAAGAGGACGGTTTGCCTTGAGGTTTTGTGCAAAGGGTTCTTCAAGACCTATGATCTGATACCATGTTGATTTTTCATAAGCTAGTTTAAGCATGAAGTTCATTCCATTTTTAACATTTCAGTTAACCATAAACAATAATGTTGCAGCAACCAAGATCACAAGAAGAAACACCATGCACAAGAACACAAGAAGTATCTTAGGAAACCCTTCTCAACAAGGGAAGAAAACCCATCCAAATCCTTTGCTATATTCTTCAAGAGAAATACCTTCACCACCAATAAGAACTAGCACACAAGAGGGTGCTCAAACCTTAGAAGACTAGCGCACAAAAGAGGTGCGCACTTTTCCCAAGAACGTGTACTTGTTGAAATTTCCAAACACACATGAAATATATGATTCCTCAATGGGGAATTTACCTTATACTAACCTGAACATGTCAACAGAAGTGTCTATTGGCACAACAGGGCTGACCTCACTAGATTATAATATAATTAATATTAACCAGATTAATTATCTTTTACATTAATTACCATGAGTCACATTAAGGTGGGGTCGACCTGTACCCTTTACACTACAATTAGGGTTACAGAAAGGTATGACTCTTGAACAATATAGATAGGGATATGATACACCCACTAGTACTCATCCACTAGGGGCACATCCATAGGGATGTCCATATCTTTGGCTCACTGCATTACACAGGAGAACCATTGTTTCACACGTTCACCTGTGCTCGTCCAAAGGCACATCCACTCAACAGATATTCTTTCCCACTACATCACACAAGAGAGTCATCTGGAGTTTCTCGTCAACTTTGTTACTTAGAGAAGGCTAAGACATCATCTTCATTTCTGTTATCATGATGATGCACCCAACACTTTGGGATTTCACACGTTCACCTTGTGCTCAGCCACAGGCATGTCCAACTCAGCAGATCGCCTTTCCCACATGATAATCATCTGGAGTTCTTATCAACTCTCTGAATGGAGGAGGGCATCTCTACGTTCCATCTCTGTCTCACATAGGAACCACACACCCTTCTCAGGGGCTTTCTCTCAGGTTTGTAAGCGGGATAATGTCTCACATAGTTGCAATGATCCACATCTCATAAGTTTGTAAGTTGGAGAATGTCTCACATAGCTACAATCATCAACAGTAATTTGGTTTTGTGCTTGCAGATATCATGATGGATGATGAATAGAATGCAGAATTATTTCTTGTTCCATTAAGTAATTCTTCCTTTTATTAACAACTTGTACCAATGCAAACAATTATTTGTCAAGTGTACAATAATTCAACACTGAATTGGGAAGCATTTCCAAATGATAGAAAATCGGTCTATCTCCTTAAATTATCATGGCTTGTGTGGATTAGTGTGAATCAAACACATCTATTTGAAACAATGTTATCAAAACAGACCAAAATCGAATCAGAACAAAGCAGATTCAAACCATTTTTAGGAATTATTGGTTAAAATGTTCATTCAAACTAGTTTTGACCAATTTTCCTAAATTGGTTAAAAACTGGTCAAAACAGATCGGTTCAGATAAAACTAGTTAAAATTGGTTGGTTTGGCTGATTCTATACTGGTGCAGCCCTAGCCCCCTAAAAATGAAAAAATATCCCAGGACTACCCTAAAACCTAATTTCATCTATTTAATGATGTGCCCCCTCTATCTTGGATGGACTTGTCCTAGATGGACTTCCAACCACTTCCACTGCGACAATATATGAACATGGGTAGAGGATCTAGATTTAGATGATTGTGTTGATTGATTTGGTTGTAGATTGTAGTATCATTATGGACCATTGAGGCCTTTTAGAGCTTCAATGTGTATGTTTTTTGGTTCATATGTGTATTGCATTAGATGCCATTTTACTATATTAACCCTTACATGCTCTATACATGAGAAAACTTTCATATCTGGTGTCTAATGGATTTGATTTACATTGATGAACATGAATATATATATATAAAGTTGTCACAATTTTTGGAATACTAAAACTAGAGCATGGTTGATTTTCTTGAGTTTATCTAAAAAAAAATATTGAGTTTTCCCCAATGAAAAGCTTGGTTGTTTGATGTCAAAGTGTGTAGTGAAACTTGCTATATTTCAGAAATAGGAAATGAATTCCACCTTTGAGAATGGCTTCAATCTTTCTATGATATTTCGTTTTCTCTCATCCTACCTCTCCTCCTACTACTACATGTTCCAGTATACTAAAGACTCTTTGGAAAATTCACATTTCTTCCAATTGAGGGTTCTCATGGTGGCTTTCATTGTCTAAAAATATTCTTCAAATGGATCAAATGATATTTCCAAGTCTCATAGAACACAAATATGTCATCCAAATACATCATTACAAAAAAACTAATGCAAGGATGAAGAATGCCAGTGATTACCATAAAAAATGTGGTCGTTATGTTGCATAAACCAATTGGTACCACAATCCATTTGTACAATCATTGATTTGTTTTGATTGTGGTATTCAACATATCTTCCTCTTTCACTTGAATATGGTGATAACCTAATTATAATTTCAGTTTGGTCAAGAATCTAGAATGTATAAGTTGATCGATTAGATCAATTATCTCTGAAAGAGTGTAACGACCCCTCCATTATGATAGGAAAAGCG
>SNQJ01S0047021.1:48426-60884 GCA_010110895.2 Picea sitchensis | reverse complement strand
TAATTAAATTATGCAATATCAATAGTTAATATTAATAATTTAGTATTGAAAATAATGTTTTTAGATATGTTAGATAGTTGATAGGGATTACCGTCTGTAAACAATGGAAAACTTGAACCCTCCAGTCCTCGAGTCCATTTTTCAATTTGTATATCGCAGAACTCTGAGTGCTATTTGGAGGACACAAAACAATGGAAGTGCAATCTTGAGCCAGACAGCCCGCAAGTCTGCTTGTCAATTTGTATATCGCGGAATTGTGGGTGATTTTTGTAGAGCATGGAACAATAGAGGCCCAATTTCTAGCCTGCCATATATGTACCATATATGAACTGATCTGATTGGATAAGAGATTAGAGGTGTTATTGCCGGCTTCGCTATTCCCAATGTTTTATATGACAACATATTCAAACTTTTTCTTGTATACAGTCTTTTTGAATCATATATTTTTTCTGTATATTGCTTGTAGATGGATTAATGCTAGCATTAGTTCGAATGATTGTATTAGCATTTTCTACTAGCTGAATATATTCCAAAGTTTTGATATGTACTAAGCATATTGAAATGTTTTGATATCCAAGATTTTATAGTGATTGAGAATTTAGAAGTTTATAACATCCTTGCCAGATGTATTTTTGTTGAAATGTATTGACACTTTTTTCGAGATGCCTCAATAGGCCTGAAAGATTATATGTTTACAGGAGGCGACATCCTCCAAGAGGCCTGACAACTTAAATGTTTTCATACCACGAGGGCCTTAGACAGCCTGACAACCTTAAATGTTTATGTAAATACGCTTCTTGGAGTACATTTTTCCTCAAAATTTTCCATACAATTACAGTGAATTTGCACAGTCTTGTTTGTCCACATCCAGTTCAACAACCATTCTATGTCTCATCCTTCTTCTACATTTGCAATGCAATTTCGTTATCGTTGAAGCTACATAAATTGTTTACTGGTTCGGTGAGTGCTTCTTCTTTGCTAGTGATGCAGGAGCATCGTTGGCAAGCACGCAGAGGCAGGACCACTCAACACGTGGGAGTTCTTCCAGAACTTCAACTTTAATAGTTGCAGCCAATTTTGAAATCCACCTCAACTTAGCGCCAGAATTTACCTTTGGAGGCATGCTTGAACTAGTGTCGAATTTTACCCTTTGAGGCACGTTTTGAAAATTGCAAGTGGAGCAGGAGTTTCCACTATGGCTCTGAAGTGCGACTGGACTAAGATAACATAGGATGAATTTTAGAGTAGGCAAGTAGCTAGGGGAAACCCTAGAAATCGTTTTGAGTTAAGTAGAATTTTGTATGCCTAGATGGGGTTAGCTGCAAGATAGGGGAGAATAGTGTAAAGGGACTGCAAGTTAGCAGAAGCCTTAAGATTTCAAAGCCATTTTTTTGTAATCCGAATATGTTTGGTATCCATTTTGGCACTCGTGAATATAACGGAGGAAAAACTGATCCAAATGCATGGTGCGTGAACTGTGTTTGAAATCTCTGTTATTTTTGTGTTTGGGAGCAAGTGAAATAACCTTTGTAGGAGAGGAGGGAACTGTGACTGTTAGTTTCTATTTTCAATTGTTTCTCTTCATTGAAGCTCTGCAAGGTGTGCATCGAGCAAGAAGAGAATGCCAGGAGGTCAGGAGGAATTTCTCTGTGAGAAATCCCTTGGGTATGAGTTATCAAGATCCCCTAGACACAAGGAGTGTGCGGGAAATCAAAGTTTGCACCAGGAAAAGATCAGGAGGAATAACACTTCAAGAAGTGTTATCGAAGATCCCAGAACACATTCCCCAAAAGGAGCGAAGGTCGAAACCTTGGGGGACTTAGAAAATTCTTCTAAGTCTGAAAGATTAAAAAGATCAGGAGGAGGAGCACTATTGACCGTCAGATCGCGGTGAGAGTCAATGGTCGTCTGATGTGAGGCAAGCACGCAAATTTCAACATTGTGTATGCCCAGGAGGAAATACCCACGAGGACTTGAATGGACGGTGGAGAGCTTTCGAGGAGGGATGAGAAATCCCGTGAGCCATTGGATCGAGAGGACTTGCGAACATGTTAGCAGAGAGACCTTTCAATGCTTGAACCCCAGGAGGAATAGAAACCGTCTGACCCCAATAGATCTGGGTCATTGGTTCCTTTTCATGATTTCAACGACCAGGGATACAAAGGGCAAGAGCCGAGACTCTTGACCCATGAAATCCCCAAAGGATCTAGACCATCGGATCCTCAGAGGCTTATAGTCATCGATCTGCGATGGGGAGTTTTTTGGCATATCGGCAACCAGGAGGAGGAGAGAACAGACTTCGTAGGGTTCAAAGTCGCGAAACGTGAAACGCCAAAATAATCATAGTCGTCGGCCAAGGGGAGATCTGGGTCGTGGATCTCGCGCCATCTTGATTTCGGCGATCGAGACTTGGAGGAACTAGATGCACTTGTGGGGAAGCTCATGGTCACCGGTGTGTGGTCACGTGAATTGGGAAAGGGGGAGGAGTTAACCTTCGTCAGCCTTTTCAAGGTTTCGGGATTCAGAGGAATGAGGCGTTCAGTATTGGTAACCCCGGTATCGCGAAATGCGATGCACCTTGTGGGCTAAACCCATGGTCGTTCCTACAGTCACGAGGAGTGGAGGGAGCGTGAGCCTAGTGCTTGGTTGCATGGGAAAACCAGAGAGAGGGGCCTATGAATTCGTTCAAAGGGTTCCAAGAGGATCTTGAAGAGCCATTTTGGCTCAGGAAATAGAGCGATCCAGAGACCGGGAGGTCGTAGACCCTTTGAAGGTAGGGGGTCTTCATCAAGTGGTAGCAGAGCTGATTGTTCTTTGTTTGTAGACTTCAGGCGAAAGAGAAAGAGGAAGATACAAAGAACTCGAAGTTGTACTCTATGTGTGACAATCAGTCAACACAATGCCACCAAGGAGACGAGAGGCACCTTTATCCAACTGTGTTNGAAGCAGTGTAGAGAAGAGCACCTGACGTTGGAGACGTTAGCGAAGCAAAAAGTGAAGAGGTTGAAGTTGAAGAAGTTGTAGGAGAAGATGCTATAGAGGAACGTTTGTTGAAAGCAGTTGCCAGACTGGGAGGCAGAGCTAAGATAGAGGTTCCCATGTATGAGGGAAACCTAGATGTTGAAGAACTTTTGGATTGGATAAGATCCATGGATAGACACTTCAATTATGAAGACGTCGATGAGGAGAAGAAGGTGAATCATGCAGTCACCAAGTTAAAAGGACATGCAGCACTGTGGTGGGTTGAACTACAGGCTGAAAGAAGAAGCAAAGGAAAACAGAGGATAAAGAGTTGGGACAGAATGGTAGCCAAGCTGAAGTCTAAGTTCATTCCCAAAGATTATCAAATATATATGTTCAGGAAGATGCAGAACCTGAGACAGAAAGGGATGACAATTAATAAGTACACTGAGGAGTTCTACAGGATGAACATCAGAACTGGACAATGGGAGAGAGATGAAGAGAAATTACCCAGATATATAAATGGCTTGAGATATGAGATCCAGGACAAGATCAGCATGATGTCAGTCAGAATCGTGGAGGATGCTTATCAGTTTGCACTGAAGGCAGAGGAGAAGCTGACCAGAAAACAAAGTCAGTGAGGAAGAGGTAAAATCTTGGTCTCAAGCAAGACCAAGGGGTTTAACTGCGACAGAAAACACCAATCTAAGGATGAGACTGGGAAACCACACAATCATTCAGAACGAGGAGGAAGTTCACGAGAAAGACAAGGTGGTGGAAGAAACTCTTCTAGAGGAAGAGGCAAAGGAGGAGAAAGATGCTATTCCTGTGGAAAGATAGGACACATGTCTTAGGAATGTCCTGAGAAGAAGAAGGAAGGAGGAGAATCTCACATCTCAAAAGCCCAGCAAAGAAATGTTGAAGTAGAGGGAGCAAAGGATGGAGCATCCCTAATGTTGAGAAAAGTTCTCTTGAAACCAGAGGCAGAAATTGAAAAGCCAATGCAGAGAAACAGTCTCTTCAAGATAGCTTGCAAGACTAAGGACAAAGTATGCAAGGTGATCATTGACAGTGGGAGAACTAACAACCTAGTATCCACAGATATGGTGGATAAATTGGAGCTGAAGACAATTGCACATCCAAAACCATACAGGGTCTCATGGTTGCAAAAAGGACACCAAGTAACGATTACTAAACAATGCCTAGTTGAAATGAAGATAGGAGGTTATAAAGATGAAATCCTATGTGATGTAATCCTCATGGATGTATGCCATATTCTATTGGGAAGACCATGGCAGTTTGACAGAAATGTCATTCATGATGGGAGTAAAAACACATATACATTAGAGAAGAATGGTAGGATGCATATGTTGCTACCAATGGAGGAGAAGAGAGTAAAGGAGGAAGCCAACACAAGAATACTTCTCATGAGTGGGAAGGAACTCCTGAAAGAAGTCATGGAAGAACAGGAGATCCAGTTCGTTGTGGTGAGGAAGCCCAAAGTCATCCTTACGAGTACATCAATGGATGATTTTCCTGAAGAAGTTCAGGAGCTGTTGGATAATTTTTTTGATATAGTGGTGGATGAGATGCCAAACTCATTGCCTCCCATCAAGAGTATCAGTCATCATATCAACTTGATACCAGGAGCAAGTCTACCGAACAAAGTAGCATACAAATTAACACCTCGATAGAATGAGGAGGTGAAGAACCAAGTCCAAGAATTGCTAGACAAAGGTTTGGCCAGAGAAGGTTTGAGCCCATGTGTAATACCAACTGTGTTGAGCCCAAAGAAAGATGGAGGATGGAGAATGTGCATAGACTTGAGAGCCATCAACAAGATCACCATCAGGTGCAGATTTCCTTTAACAAGAATGGATGATTTAATGGATTTCTTAAGTGGAGCAAATTTCTTTTCTAAGATAGATCTGAAAAGTGGATATCATCAGATGAGGATGAGAGAAGGTGATGAATGGAAAACAACCTTTAAGACAAACGAAGGTCTATATGAGTGGTTGGCTATGCCATTTGGCTTAACAAATGCCCCGAGTACTTTTATGAGTTTGATGAATGAAATTTTGAAATATTTCATTGGAAAGTTCATGGTTGTATATCTGGACGATATACTGATCTTTAGCAGGACTAAAGAGGAGAATTTGAGGCACCTAATGCTAGTAATGAGGAGGCTACAATAGGTGAAGTTGCTGATCAATTTGAAGAAGTCCTCTTTTATGAAGACATAACTCATTTATTTGGGTTTCGTGATCTCTTTGAATGAACTGAAGATGGATCCAAAGAAGGTGAAAGCGATCAGAGAATGGTCGTCACCAAGAAGCATGTTCGAGGTAAGGAGATTCCATGGATTAGTGAACTTCTATAGGAAGTTCATTATAGAATTCAGTGGAATTTGTGCGCCAATGATGGATACAGTGAAGAAGTGGCACACTTCCTTTAAAAGGAAAGAGGAGGTTGAAAGGAGCTTCAATATACTGAAGGAGAAGATAACAGAACGACCAATTCTGATCTTGCTGAATTTTGAGAAGACATTTAAGGTAAGATGTGATGCAAGTGGAGTTGCAATAGGAGCAGTTTTGAGTCAGGATAACAGACCTGTTGCCTATTTTAGCGAGAATCTGAATGAGACTAAGAAGAAATACTCCACATATGACAAGGAGTTCTATGCCATAATTCAAGCATTGAAGAAATGGAGGCATTATCTTGTCCCACAAGAGTTTGTCTTGTATAGTGATAACCAAGATTTACAATTCATAACCAGACAGGAAAAACTGAATCAGAGGCATGCAATATGGGTTGAATTTATGCAAAATTTCACTTTTGTCATAAAACATATTGTTAGGAATGATAACAAGGTTGTTGATGCATTAAGAAGGAAACGTTTGATCATGCAGGAATTCTAGGTGAAGACCTTGGGGTTTGAACACCTTAAGGACATGTATATTGATGATGCATATTTCAAGCAGGCATATGAAGCATGTGCTAACCCTATGTTGAGAGATAGAAGTCAGTGGACAAAATACATGATTCAGGAAGGACTATTGTTCAATGGAAATCAGTTGTGCATACCAAAATTCTCAATAAGGGATAATCTTCTGAAGGAAAAGCACAGTGGAGGATTGGCTGGACATTTCGGGCATGATAAAACGTTTGCACAGTTGAGAAACTCATACTATTGGCTAGGTATGAGAACAAAGGTGATAAAGTTTGTGAACAAATGTAGAATCTTCCAACATGCAAAGGGGAAAAGACAAGACATTGGGTTGTATCAACCATTACCAATACCAGAGAGGCCTTGGGATGCAATAAGCATGGATTTTGTGTTGGGATTGCCAAGAACACAAAGAGGATTCGATTCCATATTTGTGGTGGTGGATAGATTTTCAAATATGGAACATTCCATCCCATGCCAGAAGACCAGTGACACAATGCATTGCAAATATGTTTTTCAAAGAAGTTGTGAGACTTCATGGCCTACCCAGGAGCATTGTCTCAGACAGAGAAACCAAATTTGTTGGTCACTTTTGGAGGACGATGTGGAAGAATATGGGGATGGATTTGTCCTTCATCTCATATTATCACCCTCAGACAGATGGGAAGACTGAAGTGGTAAATAGAAGTTTGGGGAATTGATTAAGGAGTCTAGTTACCGAACATCATAACCAGTGGGATCAGATTCTGCAACAAGAAGAATTTGCATACAACAATTCACCAAACGGGAGAAATGGAAGGAGCCCATTGCAACTACTATATGGAATGCAACCAAGGAGAGTATCTAAGTTGAGATACTTGGAATAGGGTGAGATCAAGAGCGCTGGAGCAGAGGATTTTGCTGCGGATATGGAGAAACTCCATAGCTAGATCAAAGCACAGTTGGAGAGTTCTAACCAGAAATACAAGAACAGAGCTAATCAACATCGCAGGGAAATTCAATTTGAAGTAGGAGATTAGGTTTTATCACATCTCAGGAAGGAAAGGTTCCCTAGGGAAACATACACCAAGTTGAAGATGAAAAAGATAGGACCCTATAAGATCTTGAGGAAGTTTGATGAAAAAGCCTATGAGATTGAGCTGCCAGATGGTGTGGGAATTTTGCCCATATTCAATGTTTCAGACCTGTATCCTTACAGGAAATATGACACAGAAGGGTCAGAATCTCAAGGAAAGATTCAATGGGAGAAACAGATGCCTGTGGCAGAAAAGTTGCAGATGGAGAAAATTGTTGATCAAAGGATTGGCAAGAAGACCAGAAGGAAAACCTATTTTGAGTATCTGGTCAAATGGAAGGGACACCCAATCGAAGATGCCAGTTGGGAAAACAAAGATGCTATCCAAAAGCAGGGAAAATTAGTAGAGGAGCTCATGGACAGGAGTCCATGAAATTTTGTCAAGGGGAGTATGATGCAGGAGCATTGTTGGCAAGCACGCAGAGGCAGGACCACTCAACACGTGGGATTTCTTCCAAAACTTCAACGTTAGTAGTTGCAGTCGATTTTGAAATCCGCCTTAACTCAGTGCCAGAATTTACCTTTGGAGGCACGCTTCAACTAGTGCCGAATTTTACCCTTTGAGGCACGTTTTGAAAATCGCAAGTGGATTAGGAGTTTCCACTACGACTCTGAAGTGCGACTGGACTAAGATAGCATAGGATGAATTTTAGAGTAGGAAAGTAGCCAGGGGAAACCCTAGAAATATTTTTGAGTTAAGTAGAAGTTTATATGCCCAGATGGGGTTAGCTGCAAGATAGGGGAGAATAGTGCAAAGGGACTGCAAGTTAGCAGAATCCTCAAGCTTTCAAAGCCATTTTTTTGTAATTAGAATATGTTTGGTATCCATTTTGGCACTCGTGAATATAACAGAGGAAAAACTGATCCAAATGCATGGTGTGTGAACTGTGTTTGAAATCTCCGTTATTTTTGTGTTTGGGAGAAAGTGAATGAACCTATATAGGAGAGGAGGGAACTGTGACTGTTAGTTTCCAGTTTCAATTGTTTCTCTTCATTGAAGATCTGCAAGGTGTGCATCGAGAAAGAAGAAAATGCTAGGAGGCCAGGAGGAATTTCTCTGTGAGAAATCCCTTGGGTCTGAGTTATTGAGATCCCCTAGAAGCAAGGAGTGCATAGAAATAAGAGTTTTCACCAGGCGAAGCTCAAGAGGGATACCACTTTAGGAAGTGTTATCGAAGATCCTAGAACCCATTCCCCAGGAGGAGCGAAGATCAAAACCTTTGGGGACTTAGAAAATTATTCTAAGTCTGAAAGATTAAAAAGCTCAGGAGGAGGAGCACTATTGACCATCAGATCGCAGTGAGAGTCAATGGCCGTCTGATGTGAGGCAGGCACGCAAATTTCAACATTGTGTATGCCTAGGAGGAAAGACCCATGAGGACCTGAACGGATGGTGGAGATCTTTCGGGGAGGGACATGAAATCCCGTGAGTCATTGAATCAAGAGGACTTGCAAACATGTTAGCAGAGAGACCTTTCAACGCTTGAACCCCAGGAGGAATAAAAACCATCTGACCCCAATAGATCTAGGTCGTTGGTTCCTTTTCGCGATTTTGGCGACCGGGGATACAAAGGGAAAGAGTTGGGACTCTTGACCCACAAAATCCCGAAAGGATCCAAACCATCGGATCTTCGGAGGCTTAGAGTCGTCGATCTGCGACGGGGAGTTTTTCAACATATCGGAAACTGGCAGGAGGAACGAACATACTTCGTAGGATGTGAAGTCGTGAAACACAAAACGCCAAAATAATTGTAGCCGTCGGCCAAGGGGAGATCTGGGTCATGGATCTTGCGCCATCGCGATTTCGACGATTGGGACTTGGAGGAACCAAACGCGCTTGTGGTGAAGCTTGTGGTCACCAACGTTTGGTCACGTGAATTGGGAAAGGGGGAGGATTTAACCTCCATCAGACTTTCTGGGGTTTCAGGATTCAGAGGAACAAGGCATGCAGTATTGGTATCCTCGATATCGCGAAACGCAACGCACCTTGTGGGCTAAACTTGTGGCCATGCCTACGGTCACGAGGAGTGAAGGGAGTGTCAGCCTAGTGCTTGGTTGCACAGGCAAACCAGAGAGAGGGGCCTGTGAATTCGTTCAAAGGGTTCCAGGAGGAGCCCGAAGAGCCATTTTGGCTCAGGAAATAGAGCGATTCAGAGACTGGGAGGTCGTAGACCCTTCGAAGGTAGGGGGTCTGCATTAGCTGGTTTCTTGGTTGCTACTTATTGTTGTTTCGTTCATGATTCGACCTGCGCTTCTTCATTTCATTGTTTCAGAGTAAGTTTCGATGCCATAGTTTCATTTTATATTCCTTGTTTGTTGTTCAGTGTTTGTAGTCTGCAACTAAGAATGTTTGCTTATTTGTAGTGGCACGGTCCTCGTATGTTTCTGGTTCCTTCTGTGCTTGGGCTGTAGTTTCATAATCGTTGGAGATACATATGTTGTTTGTTGGCTCGGTGGTTCTTGTTGGTTCGTTGTTTTGTGGGTTGTTGGTTCTATTTGTTTGGCTTAGGTTTACGCTTTAGGGAATTAGGGGTGCAGTTCGGCCTGTTCGTGATTTCTCGCTATCTGGTGCTTGTTTTTTTCTTTTGTTTGATTCGGCCTTGCAGGGTCGAGTTCTACCAGCAATGGATGGAGATTTTTTTCTTTTTTTTCTTTTGGATTATTATTTTTTTGGAGGGTGCTTTACGATGTTCGACCCCTACACCCAGGAGTCGACATGTAGTTGTGTTATTTTCCCTCTCTTCCGAGGTCAATATCTGTTATTTTGTGAGATTGTGTTGGTGCTTCAGTGATGCCATGAAAGAAAATAGTTACATGCAAAATTGTTCGAGGATTACATGTGAAATTGCAATATCGGTTGTTTTTTTGTTAGAATAAAGCATATGCAAGCTACATTTATAGACCATGTATGGTTAGATGTGTCGATATGACATTACATGTTCTTTCTCCTCTACATAGACTGGTGTGCACATGATACAATTTTTGTTGTGCTTGAGGTATGATATGTACAACAAAGATTCTACAAGATTATATTTGGATGTTTGGAAGCATGTCTCGGTAGTTTTCCACGGAAAACCAAAAACTTGTATCGTGGGTACAACAATCTATGTAGAGGATAAAGAACATGTATTTCCATCGGTGGAAACATATCTGAATAATTTTCCACGGAAAACCAAAAAACGTTTAGCTATGGCCATGCAATTGTGTGATATTTTGTGGCTTGTAATATCTTTTGGGTAGGGAAAAAAAAATTACACGTTTACAACCATGGATGGAGAAGCGAAAAGGTTCATCTTTCTTCCTATATTCTAGACTATTCATTGAGTCTATTTTACTCTATGTACATATTTACCAGTTTCTATTCATGTTCATTGTATTTTGTGCATTCCCACATTCAAACAAACAGAATAGCTAGAGAAAACAAGGGAGTCTTGACTGCATCGATTGAAGAGCATATAGAAAGGTGCATGCTTGTAGTGTTATTTCACATTGTGTTGTTTTGTATTTCATTTATGGTCTGTATATGTTTTCACCTAGTTTATTATATGTACATGTTGCGTTCCTTCCTACATGGTAAGTTATCTTCATTACATGCTTTCCTGCATACTAACCTCCTTCATGTCCATTGTCTTTTCCCTGCATTGGTACATTTAAACAAACATAATAGTTGGAGATGGCGATGGGCTCTTTGGCAGGTAAATAGACATGTTTCTCTTTCTTTTAGATGTTTGTCTTCATACTAACTTTCCTTCATGTCCATTGCATATTCGTCGTTGCTTCCTTGGAAAGAACAGGTTTCTTGGATAGGGAGATGAATTGTTCTGTGCCGCAGCAAAGGGTTCTGCAGTACAATATTCTAAAAGGTATACCAAGTGTGTTGGTAAATTAAATATACAAACTGGGTGGGGGAATATAATATTAGACTTGAAAATGATGGCTTGGCAGCAATGGGCCTTTCCGCCCTCCCTATTTCTACTTTTTCCATTTTCTATTATCCCTTTTGTTTTCTAATTCATCTTCTTAGTGTGCTTTCTGAAAATGCCTTGGTGCACCTGTTGGCAGACTAACGGTTTCACATCTGTGGTCACTCTTCTTCCTGATTCCATAGTTACCTACTTTCTTGATTGTGGGTGCTGGGCTGGGAGGTTGAAGATTGCTCCCCTGGCTTCCGGGGGTCCACGATATACAGATTGGCCATGGTGCCCCGCCCTCATGCCCTGTTTACTGTCAAACATTTGTCTAATTAAAAAAATCAAATGCATACAATTTTACGGTTATTTGGTCCTTGCGATGGACATTATAAAATGCATATGCTTGTTTAGTCCTGATGTTCATCTGCACATGCTTTCATCAGAAAACGTTGGACTAGTGACATGGGCATGAGCAGTGAGTCATCCCAAACATCAATAGACCGACAAGGCCAAAGGTAAATATGCATACACTCTGCTCTTACTATGTTTAAACAAATATCCTCGGGTATATATTCATCTATGGCATGGTGGATATGTTGATGTCATCTGCAATAGATGGTTTGCAGCTCGCAAGAAGTATAAACAAGTACAAGCGAGACAATGAATGTGCTTCGTGTTCCACAGAATAAGAGGTGTGGTTCCAAAACTATGGCTCCATAGTTCATCAAAGCTATGCGTCTACTTGTAGATTTATGCCAGAGAAAGAAGAATACAGAAAGAAAAAAAATGCACACTACCATTCACTTTAGTTTTCCTGTTCAAAAATTGTCACTAGGTTCTGGAGTTGTAACATCCAAAGTAATATCAATAGAGGGCTTGAACAACCGCTAAACTGGGAAAGTGTTCATCAGGGACATAATGGTTGTCTATAGCACCTACTTGGACAAGGAAAAAAAAAGTAGATCCATTATGCGTGCTGACATGACAGACAAGGAGTCCATGATGACCGTGACACTGACTGTTTCTCCACAACTTGTCCAGAAACATGCAGAAAAGATATTGTTGGGTAATGGGATAGCCATTACAAATTTTAATATATTGCCCAAAACAGTATATGACAATGGTGATTGCGATCGAATTATTTCTCTCAACGAAACAAGCATTGTGGAAAAAAAATTGTTGTTTGTTCAGAATATCGTTTCTTCCTGGACTCGAATATCAAAAAGCTTGCACAGAGCACTGATATTTACCCAATCGTAACAATTGACGCAGCTGTCACATTGGCGAGAAAACTTGGCTCACAACAAATTCTCCATATAAAGGATGGAGAGTCGGATAGCGACAAGGAAATGGTACCACTTTTCATATTTAGTTTTGTCCTTTACTTTCGCATGTGCATGTATCTCGGGTAAGTTACAAAAATATTGTTCAATACGTATTCAAATTTGTTTTCGTCAATCAAACAACAATTGCATAAAGGGCAGATTCCATTTATGTTGTTCAAAAATATAACAAAGAAAAGGGATGTTAGAGAAAGGATCTTTCGGACAACCCAGGCAACGTT
>SNQJ01S0047021.1:0-31855 GCA_010110895.2 Picea sitchensis | reverse complement strand
AGGGTTTTGGACTAATCCAGGTCATTGGATTAGGGTTTTGTATGCTGTTGGCTCCTATATGTATATTGTATTGTAAACAATGTAACACAATGTATGAATATAATATATGTTGGTTTTCCCGGTTTGGGTTTCCAGGGGAAAAATATCTATGTAATGTTTGCATTTGCCATTGTATCTTTTCTATTATTTTATGAATATCTATTTACAGTAGACATTGTACAAGGTTAGAATTTATAGTTCCATGGCCTGTGAACAGTACCTTCACTTTTGCGATATACAAATTTGCAACCAGACTCAGATCATACCCTCTTCCGTATTATGGTCCACCTATTATGCCCTCTTCTGTGGTATACATTTTGCACTGAAAACTTCTGAGAAATAAAATTTAATCGTTGGGTCCTCACATATTTTGTGGAACTATTTTCACCCGATTTTGAAGCTCATCTATCCGCTTTCCATACTTCGCCATTTCTTCGAATTTCTTTGATGGATCGTTGGTTTGGCGGGTTGAAGAAATATTCAGTTCCTAGTCATTGTTTCCTATGCTCGCGCCCCTTTGCAATTAGCAATTGCCAATTCTATATAAGATCTTATTTATAGGCATGCAATTAGCAATTTCCCTATTCCATACTTAGCCACTTTGCCAGAATTCCGCAAATATACAAACCGGCCACTAAAGTTCCCCATCATCATCTCTTCTGTTTTACACATTTTGCGCTCAAAAATTCTGACTTTGTCGGAATTCCGCAAATATACAAACCAACCGCTGAACTGCCCCATCATCATTTCTTCCATTTTACACATTTTGCACTCAAAAATTCTGATACATAAAATTTGACCATGCAACACTCGCTTGTCCTGAGTATCCCCGTAACCCTTTTTTAAATCCTATCCAACTGCTTTTCAAAGCTTGCCATTCTTTCCTTGCTCTCCATCATCTCCGTCACCTTCACACTTGTCTAATAAAGGATATATATATACACACACATATATTGTTTCTAAATATGGAATTACTGGCATTTAATTCTAACAAGTCATCATGCAGGAACCGTATAGATTGTCATTGATGAGCGAAAGGCTCGAGGAGATATCCTATTGATGCACATTAAACCAAGATTTGCGGGGGGGTTATATTATCCCTTCCAAGTGTTGATTTAAAAATCATGAACTGTCGTTCACACGTCGTGGCCTTCGCACATTCACGAAACCTCCAATCCTTAATTGCTCTTCGCCATACTCGCCACCTTCACATTTCTAAATATGCAATAAACAAGCTTTACTGCTAATAGTTCATCATTAATCAACGAAAGGCTCGATGATCTTTCCCATTCATAAGCATTCAACAAAGATTTAGTGGAGATTTACATTATCGGCTCTAATTGTCCATTTAAACCATCATCTGAAGAAAACCAATGTTCTCATAAACCTATGGTATCATCTCGACAACAGTTCTGTGGAGATACAATGAACATCCTCAGGCTCGAGGACCAAAACTTCTAGTTTTCCAGGGCATATTCTTATTACTCAACCTCTGCCGCAGAGAACCAAGTAATTTGGACCTCCAAGATTGCTCATGCAGGCTGTGTCCCTAAGGTTTTTGACTGGAAGGACCTGGTCTCTTGGTGAGTCGGTAAATTTATTTAAGAAAAAAGAATTATTCCACTGCAGGATTGCTCTTTTGTTTCTTATTCACCTCAGTTCTTTTTCCAAATGCTAATATTGTCGGAGCCAACATTGATGTTCAGAGGATAATATTGCAAGTAGTTCCTAGCAAAGCATAATAACGGGTTGGACCTCTTGCCCCATTTTTTGGAAACCCGCTTCTAGTTCCTGAAGATATTACAAGCTTCCAAGTTAGTTCGTTTAGAAATCCATTTCGCGAAATTGCCTGGATTTTTCCAAGAATAACGGGACAGGAGTCCACAACAACTATTTCCCAGATGGCCCTTTATATTTTTTACTTCACAGTCAATGAACAAGCCATTTTTTATTGGGGTAGGTTAATTTTCCATGAAATTTGTTCCCAATTGTCAAGCTTCAAAAGGGAAAAGAAATTTTATATGTCGTCCTATTTAGTTTTTGCAATAGCGCATTCCTGTCGATTTCCACAACTATCTTTGTCCAAGAATGTCAATTGTGAATTTCACCCAGTAACATTTTCATGCCAGGCCTTGTGGAAGCACAAGGATTCCCATTGTTTTTATGAGGTTTTTAATGGTTTTGTGTCTATTTTCAAAGTTTTGTTGTTAGGAGAAGATGCTCCCCACATATCTAAACAGGAAACCATTTTTTTGGACAAGAAGGGGACACTCAAACATTTGGATAATTACACTATCATAACAATTTTTGGCTCCACGGAACAACCTGATCTCCTTCCATGTCACATTACGGACATAATGTTTGTTGCAGAAGTAGCACAAAAATACAGCTACTGGTTCCATCTGTTGCAAATGAAGAAAAAAAATAGTTCATTCCTCTGCCTTAGAAAGTAGGGGAGTTCGTGTTGAAAAACGTCAACAAAATTGACGAATTCGTAGCATATTCTAGCATCTCCAACCTGAGATATGATGAAATCATAAGAGGGTTCGACCCCTATAATAGTTTTCGACAACATTTACAAACACTTGGCCTCGACAATTGTTTTTTAAATAAACACCTGCCCAAAAACAGAGACAATGGCAGCAACGGTCCTGCCTCTGATGCTGACGATGTAGACACAGTGAAAAGATGCACTAAATTGTACACACAACGGGGGAAAGGACTCAGTGAAAAGAGTGTTCAATCAACAAATAGCACTCTAAAAGGTATGACATCTCAGAGCATCACTCCAACGGTCCACCACCACAACAAAGAAACTCATAGTTCTTCAAATGGAGGAGGAGATAATGACCCTCCTCACTCTAAAATTGATAGTTATCACAAGCTTCCAGTAGAGAAGAAGAGAAAAGAAATTGTGGGGCAAGCAGAAGAGACGGAAATTTAGATTGAGAACATGGAACTTGACACTGATCTGGATAGCATGATCTACTTCCTTAATCATCCCGAGGATGCCATCCACCATAGCCGTCCAATGGACATATCCATTACCTAAAATTTTGACGCAGATAAATCCTTCGTGTTCCAGAGCGTTGTTTTTGATAGCCAGTCCAAAAAATTGATATTTGCAAAAAAAGATGTTAAAAATAAGAAAGGAAAATCTCTTTCAGAGGTTCACCTTGCCAACATGCGGTTGTCCCAAATCTGTCAACTTCACACTACGAGTGGAGAAACACTTCATGATTCCATTGGAGGCATCGAGACTGAGAATGCCAAAATGATGGACCGGGTCAAGGAATTGGAAGACGCTTTCATTCCTATGCTATTGCTTGTATATCCTTTGGCAATAGCCATGCCTTCCACCCCTGGAGCCAACGTAAAATCATCCTCCACCCTGCTCGCATCCTATAAAATATATGTGGAGAATAATATCAAAAAAGGAATGGAACTGGTTACCCAGGTGTGGAAAAGATCACAAACCATCACTTCCCTTAGAACCAGGGCACATAGTTTGCTCGAACATTTGCAGGCCGAGTTAAAAGATGAAGAAAATTTCTTTTTATAAACGGTCATTCCTTTTGGCACCATTGTCAACAATATGACAGAAACAAAAAGAAGAGAACAACATCTTCCATCCAAAAACCGGATCGGTCAATTGAATGCATGTTGAAAAGAAAAAGTGAAGAACCTGCATCTCATTGTTCAGTCATGTGAACAAGCCATATCGAAGAAAGATAAATTATTCACAAGGTTGTCAAATATAGACTTATCTGGGAAAACCAACAAGTTCCAAGACCCCGACTTAATTGCAAACTCCTTTCCCTTGACCATGCAAGAGTTCAATAAACAGGTTGTTATGTTTAAGGCCTTGTCTCTAGAAACGTTTTATAGCATCCTTCAATTTAATCAAGCTCACGTCCATGATTGGCTAATCAAATATTCAGTACAGAATGAGGAAATTCATTAAGCTCTTTGTAATCTTTCTATCGACTTCCAGGAATTAGAAAATGATATTTTCAACATAATAATCTGAAATGAGATCAACGTCGCCCCAATGAGAAGCTACATTGAAGAATGGCGCAAAACACAATTGAAGCAGGTCGTCGACGAAAGGCAATAGGAAGTTGTCAGGATTCCAACAGCCGTCGACGACATCATTGAAACCGTAGTCATCGGCGACATCAATGAAACAACAACCACAAACAAATAGCCAAAGGCCTCATATGTACCCTCATTGTAAGTCTACTGGTCGCATCCTGCTTTGTTTATCAACCCCGTTATTCCACTTTCTTAAATACAAATGTGTAGGCAAACACTTATACCTTTCCATTTTTTTTTTGCAGGTATTGCACTCTATATTCTTTCTACAATCCCGTTTATTGTACGTATTTCTCTAATGGTCTGCGAGAGCCCCAATCCTAGTCTACATGACAAACACAATGAAATTCCGATTTATATGTAACAGACTTTACTTTTTTTGTATATTTCCAATTTTCCAGTAGTATGTAACGAACTTTTATTTTTTGACATATTTCAAATAAAAATGTTTTCTTATCTCCTTTTACATTTATGTTTTCATACATTCTTATCTTTCAATAGTCTGTATGACAAATGCATTTAATTTTTTATATGTAACAGACTTTTAATTTTTTATATATTTGAAAATAAATGGTGCTCTACATTGCAAGCGTCATTTACTTATACCCCTTGTTCACAAAAGCAGCATTTAAATTTTTATATTTCTTATCTCCTAATTTTAGGTCTTCATATATTTTTATCTTTCATGAGTCCATATGGAAAATGCATTTAAATTTCCAAATGTATTCTTCCACTGTCAACAAATTGGTACTCTCTTATATACTTTCAAAAAACAAATGTTTGTTATATACCTTCAAAAAATAAATGGTGCTCTACATGCCAAGCGTCATTTACTTTTGCCCCATGTTTTGTGATATACATGTTGCACACAACATTTCCGTGATATACATTTTGCACCAAACACTTCAGTCATTTACAATTTGACCTCATTTTCCACAATTTGCTTTCTAACCTCATTGACAGAGACTACTCTACCACGCAGCCTTGTTCCTAGTCAAATTTGTTGTAAGAAGTAGGTGATATGGTAGTTTAAATCAACTTTAATGATCAATATGTAATTTAGATGGTTATAATATTTTTCCATCTTTGTGGTATATTAATAATTACTTTTACTTTCTCTATCTCCATTAAGTTTAACAAAACAACCCCTTTCTTAAGACATAATTTTTATTTAGTTAAATATATAATTAATTTATCAATATTTTTAATGATCAATATGTACTCTTAAATGATTGTCCTATTTTTCGATCTTTGTCCTTTTTATCCCCTAATCAAGTTAGATGGAGATACTCAAGTTAGATGGAGATACTGATGATATGAAAGTTAAGGTTAATTGAATTTGTGGTCCCTTAGTGGTCACCATTGCCTTCTTTATACATATGTCAAATTCCTTAGTGGTCACCATTGCCTTCTTTATACATATGTCAAATTTAAAGATAGACATTGTAATATGGTAATTAAGTTTCAATTTCTGATTTCTTAATGGTCATTAAAATTAATATATTATGACCTTGAATATAATTCATACTGATGGTGATTGATGTTTTCTTCACCAAAGTTAGATAAAATTTTTGTCTTAGTTTGTTTTATATTACAATTTCTATAATTCATATGATCATTGATGTTTTCTTCATCCATTTAGATAAAATTTTCCTCCTAGTTTTTTTTATACTACAATTTTATATTTTTATATTGACTTTCCATTCAAAATTGTTTATTTACTTTATCATATTTAAGATTTTGTATTATAGTATTTGTTTTATAATATTTTTAAAAATATATATATTAAAACACTTTTTTATTATAAAAACATGTTTAATAACTCATATGTTATCTTAAACAATAGTTCAGCTTTTAAACAATAGTTAAATTTAAAATCTTGTAAAAATTTTCCTCTCCTTATATTTAAATATATAATTTTAATATATAAACATCTTTAATAAATTTCTTTTTTATATTTAAATATATAATTAATATATATACATCTTTAACAACCTATATATGATCTCAAACAATAATCTGCTTTATTTTTTTAAAGCTTTCCTACCTCTATATTTAATTTCTAGACATCTACAGAACACAAACTTCTTTATTTAAATGCTTTTTGCCTGTCATGTGAATGGCCAAATATCATTACTTAGAGGAAATCCTATTTGCATGTAATGTTTATGTGTTTCTGAAATAACTATTTTTTATGTAATTATTGATGTTGGATTGGTACAAATCCTAGCATGATTATGCTAGGTGGAAAGTATATAATGGCCAAGTATCATTACTTAGAGAAAATCCTATTTGCATGTAATGTTTATGTGTTTCTGAAATAACTACTTTTGCATGTAATTATTGATATTGGATTGCTACAAATCCTAGCATGATTATGCTAGGTGGAAAGTATATAGCTAAGGTATATTTATATATAAAAATATCAATTTTAAAGATGATATTTTTAATATTATGAATAATTTTTATGAAATTATATTTAATTTATGATGATATAGTTTTATTCATTTTACATTTACTTTTATCTTATATCATCATAAAACCCTTTTCATATTTTTTTCTTGGTTATTTGATGTTGTTTATTTTAATTTTATTAATACCACTTTCATACTTTCACATCACTTTCATAGGCTTGGGTATCATTGACCACATATGTTATTTATAAGTTTGCTATCACGATCTTGGTATTGGCTTCCATCAGAATTTTTTACATAGGAACATATCATTTTTGCATATCCATTATAGTAATCTAAACATTATTAAAATTATTACACGTGCATACACACATTGAGACAACATGAAAATATATTACCATATCAAAACACTATATCATACATGATTGCTCTACATAAATTACACCATGTCTGTCACTAGTGCAACTTACACCACATGTGTTCTATCCCTTTGCATGTGCAAGTTATGGCGGTCATTTTTTCTCCAAAATGGACTTTATGCATGCACATGGAAGTAATCAACCTCATACATGTAACACTTTGTTGACATAAGAAAAAAGGTGATGAATCTTGTTATAAACATGAATCCAAAACAACTTGTTTATCTTACAATCGTGACTTTCCTATTATTTTCAAAATAACTTTACATAAAATGCCTCCACCATATTATTCATTATAACAATAGTGCCAGCTCAAAATAAAACAACTAATTGAAATGAGAAATATTATGTACATAAAATGCCTCCACCATATAATTTATTTATTATAACAATAATGCTCACTCAAATAAAACAACTATAAAATACCTCCACCATATTATTTATTATAACAATAATGCCCACTCAAAATAAAACAACTAATTGAAATGAGAAATGAAATGTTATTTCTTCACTTGGCACAGAGATTTTTCATAAAAAAATTGATGGTAGTTGGAGATTCGAAAGTCATTATAAATTGGATTAATGACTGTTCTAATCTGAATCTGATGTACCTTCATAGATGGAAAGATCGAATAAAAAGATTAAAGGAGGAGTTCGAAGATATACATTTCATGCACATTTATAGAGAATTCAACACTGTGGCAGATCAATTATCCAAGCTAGCACTAGACAACCCTCTCGGTTATTTTTATTATGAGGAGATTATACAAGGAATTTCTTCAAACTCGGAATGTTTTAAGATTTTCTAAGGAGACAATACAGAGAAGAGAATTACCCTTTCAATGCATTATAAGATAGAACAAGTTTTGTAAAGATTTTTGTACAGCAATTAACAACTGTCAATAGCAATTATAGAAAAGTCCAAGTCTAGAACAATATATGAAAATTCCATGACCAAAAACAGTATATTAAGATTTTGAGGAAATCTTAGTCATTCCGATCATATAGATCTTTTTTGTAATATTGAAAGAACACTTTATTCTAATAGAATAACAATGTATCTGTTTTTTTTATGTGAAAAACAAAGATAGTCATATTTATTATAACAATAATGCGAATTCAAAATAAAACAATTAATTGAAATGAAAAATATTATATAAATATGAATAGCCAAAAAATAAAGTAATAAAATTACATTGTAATAAGAAAAACAATAACTACTTTCAATCTTCACTTAACATGTTCCTTTACTTAAGCCATCACTGCATCCATGCTCCAAATTAATCCACATTTCATTATATACCATGTTATGAATATATACATATATGAGTTCTCCCACTGCACTTACAATTGAAAACAAGTGTTGCATGGCAGCATAGTCCCTGCTAGGTTGGGATGGGAGTAAATGCGACCTAGTACAAACACTTGGCTAGAAAGTTGAAATACATGAGGTTTGCATGCAGAACATAGTATTCCCGAATTAGTTTTTCCTGAAAAATATAAAAAATTATCAACATTTGAAAAGTTGTTGGACACAAAAAATTTAACATTACCAAATTAGTTATCTTTAAAACAAGGGTTCCTGGACACAAAAGAAATTGAAATTTATGAAATTATAGGTTCATGGACACCATAAACTATACATACCAAAAATGTAATCTTATAAAGTAGATATTTAGCTTTATACATACGAAATATGTACTTTTATAATGGATGACGGGTTGTCGGGCTAGCGGGCTCAAAATTGGGCCAAATTGAGAAGCGGAGTTGCGGACTATAGAAATTTATTAGAAATTAATAAATTATACATACGAAATATCTACCTTTAGTAAATTAGATATTTAGTTTTATACATACGAAATTTGTACTTTTATAAAGTATGGGGATGAGATTTTATAGAGCATGCATGAAGCCCTCATTGGATACTTAGCTAGTTTTTGGATCGCGGGTTTTTGGGCTGGCGGGCTCAAAATTGGGCCTCTGATGTTTCGTTCCCTACAAATAGCACCGATAGTTCGGCGATATACAAAATGAGATACAGAGTTGTTGACCCTACAAATTTACCAGAAATTAATAATGTCTGTTACATATCTGTAGAAATTACATGAACATTTAAAAACATATAATAGAATAGTAATAACATGTGTTACATTTAGTTTGCTTTAAAACAAAGGCTTTTCTTGGACAAAAAAAATATATCATTGCCAAATTAGTTTTCTTTGCACACGTTTAATAGAGCATGCAAGGAGAGCTCATTCCATACTTAGGCAATTTTTTGGATTGCGGGTTCTCGGGCTAGCGGGCTCAAAAATGGGCCTATGTTGTTTCGTGCCCTAGAAATAGCACCGAGAGTTCCACGACATACAAATTGACAAGCAGACTTGCAAACTATAGAAACTTATGCCCTCATTGCATACTTAGCCAGTTTTTGGATCGCAGGTTCTCAGGCTGGTGGGCTCAAAATTGGGCCTCTGATGTTTTGTGCCCTAGAAATAGCACCGACAGTTTCGCGATATAAAAAATGAGATGCGGATTTGCGGACTCTACAAATTTACCATAAATTAATAATGTCTTACATATTTGTGGAAATTACATGAACATTTAAAAGCATATAATAGAATAGTAATAATGTGTGTTACATTTAGTTTTCTTTAAAACTAAGGCTTTTCTTGGACAAAAAAAATATAGGATTGCCAAATTAGTTTTCTTTACACACATTTTATAGAGCATGCACGGAGGCCTCATTCCATACTTAGGCAGTTTTTGGATTGCGGGTTCCCGGGATGGCGGGCTCAAAAATGGGCCTCTGTTGTTCTGTTCCCTAGAAATAGCACCGAGAGTTCCGTGATATACAAATTGACAAGCTGACTTGCGAACTATAGAAACTTCTGCCCTCACTTGCGGGTTCTCGGGATGGTGGGCTCAAAATTGAGCCTCTGATGTTCTGTGCCCTACAAATAGCACTGATAATTCCGCGATATTCAAAATGAGATGCAGAGTTGTGGATTCTACAAATTTACCAGAAATTAATAATGTATGTTACATATTTGTGGAAATTACATGAATATTTAAAAGCATATAATAGAATATTAATAATGTGTGTTACATTTAGTTTTCTTTAAAACTAAGGCTTTTCTTGGACAAAAAAAATATAGCATTGCCAAATTAGTTTTATTTGCAAACGTTTTATAGAGCATGCACGAAGCCCTAATTCCATACTTAGGCGGTTTTTGGATCACAGGTTCTTGGGCTGGCGGGCTAAAAAATGGGCTTCTGTTGTTTCGTGCCCTAAAAATAACACCGAGAGTTCCGCGACATACAAATTGACAAGAAGACTTGTGAACTATAGAAATTTATTATAAAATAAATAATGTCTGTTACATATCTCTGGAAATTACATCAACATTTAAAAGCATACAATAGAATAGTAATAACGTCTGTTACATAGTTTCGTGGAGGAAAACAAAAATAAATTAGCATTCCCAAACTAGTTTGCTCGAAAGAAAAGGGTTCTTGACAGAAGAGAAATCGAAATCTATCAAAGTATAGGTTCCTGGACACCAAAAAAGTTAGCATACAATAGAATAGTAACAATTTCATCAAAGACAAAAAAATTAGCATACAATATGACACAAGAAATGTAGCAGATACAAATTAGTTTTCTTTGGAACAAACAAGAAAGGTTCCTGGAAACCCAAAATTTAGTATACAATAAAGGCATTGTTGAATCAATTTTCTTTGGAATTTATCAAAAAATAATAATGTTTGTTACATGTTTCTGGAAATTTAAATGTGTTTTTCATATAGAATGGGATTGGGACTCCTGCGGACCATAAAAAGAAATAAGTACAAGAATTAGGAAAGTCAAAAGAAGTGCGTGACGGTAGAGAGGAAGACCTGAAAAGAAGAAATTAGAAGTTATGAGTCTTTGGTTACAGTTTTTTATTTAAAGAGGTCATAAGTGGATTGATAAATAAAACAAGATGACAGCATAGACTTAAAGTGGATTGATAATGAAAACAAGATGCCAGTATAGACTTACTATGAAACTGATGCATTTTTGTTGTTGTCGTTGATGGTCGGTGGAGTCCTGTTGATCGGTTGTTTCCCTTCCTGGACGAGGTTGTCCATTCTCTATTGGAACCATTCTTCGATGTGGATTTTCATGGGTGATGTGTTGATTTCATCCCGGATTTCTATGTCGTAAAGGTCATTTTCTAATTTCCTTAGATCCATTGAAATACTATGTAGACTCTGTTCAATTTCTTCATTGTGTGATGCATAGTCCAGTACCCAACACTCATGCTCATCTAGACGATGTTCAATTATGCCGTAAAATTTTTCGAAAGACAACCCCTTTAAAATATCAACTTGTTCTTGGAAGGCTTGTTTGGTGATTAAAAATGATTTGACAATTAAGTTTCGATCTTGAACCTCGTTGGTAGTTCCAGCTAAATCCATTTGCAGTAGGCTTGTGAATAAATCTTCCTTTTCTGATATGACTTGTTTACATGATTTGACAATGAGCTCCAGGTTATCAACTTTATTTTGTCATCATGCTTTTAATTTTTTGGTCCACTTTGGGGAGGGGAGTTTCTCTTGTCTTATTTTCAATTCCGATGTGTTGACGACATATTTGGAAAAAGGGGCCAGTACCTGATCACATAAATGTTGTTCATTTCTTAAATTCGTCTCCAAATGTTGCAGGAAATTGTTGGCCTTCTTTCCGAAGGAAAGTAAATTTTGCGATGTTTCTCAAGCTCCAGTAAGTAGATGCATTCTTTTGTTGATGTTATTCTCTACAAGGGCTCTAGAGCGGAGGGTAGAGGATTCTTTCATCTTGGTTGCAGTGGTAGCAAGCACGATTTTTTCCAAAGGACTGGCAAATTCTGGGGTTGCAATGAAATCCTGCTCATATTTGTTGAGGTGGTATTTCAGATTGGCATTTTCCGTCTCAATTCCTCCAATGGAATCACGAAGAATTTCATCAATTACCTGGTGAAATGAGGAGATTTGGGATGGCTACATTTCCCTAAAGTTAATCTATGTGCGAGATTTGTCTTTCCTGTTTGTTACATCTTTCTTTTCAATGACCATACTTTTAGATTAGTTGTCAAAAATAGCGCTCTAGATTACGAAGGATTTATCTACGTCAAAAAAGTCGGTCTCATATATTTCCACTGTGGACGTCCCAATTTTCTGCATGTGTTCAGTTTCAATTTCAAGTTGCATTTTTCCACTTTCAATTTCAGGTTCGTCCACCTGCCCTGCATTGTTTTTTCTCTTCTTCTCCAGTGAAATTTTATGAGAACTATCAATATTTATGTGAGGAGGGTTCTTATCTCCTCCTCTGCTCGAAGATTTCTAGCTTGCTTTCTTACTGGGGTGGACCGTTGAAGCGATGCTCTGTGGTTTCGTGCTCTTGGGAGTGTTGGCGGGGGACTAGTTACTCTTCTGACCTGATACTTTTCCATGTTGTCTGTAAAATTCAGTCGCGCTTTGCAATGTCTCTGCTTCGCAATCGACAAAAGCAGGATTGTTGTCGACACTGTTCCTGTCTTGGGTCAGTTGTCTATCGATAAAAGACGTGTTAAAGCCAAAAACCAGTAAATGTTCTCGAAAAATGCCATTAGGGTCGATCCCTTTTAACCTTTCAGCATACCTTAGGTTCAATTTCTTGAAACGGGCAGCCAACTCGTCAATATTGTTGATGTTTCTACAAACGAAGTCTTTGACTTTCCAGGGCAGAGGAATGAACTATTTTTTTTTCTTGTCATGGAAAAAATGGAACCAGTGGTTGTATTGACTTGTTATTTCTACAACAAACATCTTGTCCGTGATGTGGCATGGAAGGAAGGAAGGATTTTCCTTAGAGACAAATACCATGAGGACACTGTGATTTTCCTCTTGCTAAAGTGTGCCCTTCTTGTTCAAAAACTTGGTTGCCTGGCCAGACATCCGCGGAGCATCCTTGCCTAACAATAAATCTTTGGAAATTGAGACAAAGCCATTAAAAACTTCATAAAAACAATGGGAGGCCTTGTGCCTCCACAGGGCATCATACCAGAATGTTACTTGGTCGAATCCATAGTTTATTTTATTGGAAAGAGAAAGTTTTGGAAACGGGCAACAATGCACAATTGCGAAAATTAAGTAGGATGACATATAAAATTTATTTGATTCTTTGAATCGTGACAACTAGGAACAGAGCTCAATGGAAATTAGATTCCCCCAATTGAAAATGTATTGTTCCTTGACTGTGAAATACAAAATATAAATAATTATATGAAAAATTCTTTCCATGGATGCCTATCCCATTATTCTTGTAAACAACCAAGCAATTTCCCGAAATGGATTTCTAAAGGAACTTACCTGCAACCTTGTGATATCTTCAGGAACTGTTGTTGGGTCTTCAAGGAAGTCAGCTAAGATTTCCATCCCGTTATCATGTTTTTCTAGAAACTGTTTGCAGTCTTGTCCTCTGAACGTCAATGTTGGCTTCGACAATTTTAACATCTTGCAAAAGACCTGAGGTGACAAAGAAACAAGAGAATGGTCGTGCAGTGGAATAATTCTTTGGCCTAGAATATATTTTTTGGTGCACCAAGATACCACCTCCTTACTATCAAAAACCTCAGGGACGCAGCCTACATGAGCGATTCCAAAGGTCCAAATCACTTCGTTCTGGGCAGAATGGGATGAATAGTAAAAGTATGACCTGGACCACTGGAAGTTCTGGTCCTAGTGTGAAAACATATTTACTATATCTCCACAAAAATGTTGTCGACCTGCTGCCATAAGTCTACAAGAACATTTGTTTTCTCCAAATGATGAATGAAATGAAAAGTTGGAAGGGATAATATAAGCTTGCGCAAATTTTGGTCTAAAGTGTGTGAATGGGAGATTTCCTCGAGACTTTCGTTGATTAATGAAAATTCGGATGGCTATTGCATGATGCGTTGTTAACATTAAAAACTAGTAATTGCATACATAGAAAATGTGAACATGGCAGATATTGCAATCAACGATTAAGCATTGTAGATTTCTTGAGCATCCCAATACGACGACGCATGTTCAAGATGAACAATCAAAAGGGACAAAATAACTCTCCGCACATGTTGGTTTAATGCGTAATAATGGGATATCTCCTCGAGTGTTTCTCCCATTAATGAAAATGTTGACGGTTCCTGCATGGTCACCTGTTAGCATGAAAGGTTTCTAATTTCATAGTAAGAAAGTACGGAGGTCGCGGGCATGGGAAAAAAATAGCTACAAAATAGGGTTGCAAGGTACAACCGTTGAAGGTGAGGGCGCGAGGGTCAAATTGTATGTATCAGAAATGTTTTAGTGCAATGCGCGTAATAGCGAAGAGGGTATGGTAGGACAGCCGGAAGGACAGGAAGTTAGTGGGGATGGAAGGAAGCGAGAGATACTTTGAAACATTTGTGAGTCATGGTAGAGTGAAGAGCCGACGATGTCAGAATGCAGTAGTCAATTTGTATATTGCGTAGGGTGTGATGCCACCTGTTTCGTACCTCTGTGTCTAGTTGTCACTACTAAGAGCTAATTTAGTATTGAAAATAACTTTTTAGATATTGGTAGATACTTCATAGGTATTAGCATCCATAAACAATGGTAATCTCCACCCCGCTAGCCCTGCATTCTGTGTGTCAATTTGTATATCGCGGAACTAGAAGCATTGTTAGGAGGACACAGAACAATAGAAGTGCAATGTTGAGTCAGCCAGTCCACGGGCCCACTTGTCAATTTCTATATCGCGGAATTTTGGATGCTATTTTTAAGACACGCAATAATGGAGGCCCAATTTTGAGCTCGCCCGCCCGAGAACCCGCGATCGAAAATGTCGCTAGGTATGGAATGCAGAATCCGTACATGCTCTATAAGATATCATGTCCATACTTCATAGTCCCATAATACACGGGAAGAAAAAAAGGGAAAAAGGACGAAGTAGTTAGCAGTGGAATTGTAGATCACAAAATTTTTGAGTGGAAGATGTATATAACAGAACAAAAAGGAACAGAGTTCAATTGCACCAACTTGGCAACCGCGGGTATAAAATGCATTAAGTATGAAAAGGAACAACGGGAGGTCCAATTCGCCATGCGAGGATATAGATGGAGATGAAATTGGGACCAACCCAACAACTGTGGACATAAAATTGGCAAAGTCTGGAAAGCAACAACGGTCAGTTGGATTCGTCGTGTGATTATATAGATGGAGATAAAGAAATGTCAACCCACCAAAATTGGGGTTGCACATTTTGTGAACCCGACAAAAGGAGGATCCAAAACAGGCTGCAAAGGTGTCTACAGAAGAGGCGAGGACCCAACGTTCTAATTGTATCGCTCTGAACATTTTAATGCATAATCTATAACATGGAAGAGCGGACAATGTTGGAATCCGATAGTCAATTTGTATTCGATAATCTAGTTATATACTTAGTCGCGTTTCTATGATCGCGGGTTCCAACATTGGCATGTTGACATATCTTCATCTCCATCTATATCCTTGCATGGCAAATTGGACCACTCGCTATTCCTTTTCATACTTAGTGAATTTTATGCTCGTGGTTGCTGAGTTGGCACAATTCAACTCTTCTGCTTCTTGTTCCGTCATCTACATGTACCACTCAAAATTTTCGTGATCTACAATTCCACTACGAAGTTCTCTGTCCTTTTTCCCTTATTTTCTTCCTGTGTATTATGGGACTATAAAATATGGACGTGATATTTTATAGAGCATGTACGGATTCCACATTCCATACATGGCGACATTTTGGATCACGGGTTCTCGGGCGATTGAGCTCAAAATTGGGCCTCCATTGTTCCGTTTGCTACAAATAGCACCCCAAATTCCGTGATATACAAATTTACAAGTGGACCTGCGAACTGGCAGACTCAACATTGCACTTCTATTGTTCCGTGTCCTCCAAAAAACGCTCCCAGTTTTGCAATATAGAAATTGACAGAGGGAATGCAGGGCTAGCGGGGTGGATATTTCCATTGTTTACGGATGCTAGTCCATATGAAGTATCTAACAGTATCTAAAAAAATATTTTAAATACTAAATTATCTCTTAGTAGTGACAACTGGACACGGAGGTACGAAACAGTTGGGATTGGACAAATTTTGAGTGGAAGATGTATATAACTAAACAAAAAGAAACAAAATTCAATTGCGCCAACTCGACAACCGCAGGCATAGAATTCACTAAGTATGAAAAGGAACAGTGGGTAGTCCAATTTGCCATGCGAGGATATAGATGGAGATGAAATTGGCGCCAACCCGACAACCGTGGACATAAAATTGGCCAAGTATGGAAAGCAACAACGGTCAGTCGGATCTGTCGTGTGATTATATAGATGGAGATAAAGATATGTGAACCCACCAACGCTGGGGTTGCACATTTTGTGAACCCAACAACAAGAGGATCCAAAATAGGCTGCGAAAGTGTCTACAGAAGATGCGAGGCCCCGACATTCTAATTGTATCGCTCTGAACATTTGAATGTGTAATCCATAACATGGAAGAGTGGATGATGTCAGAATCCAGTATTCAAGTTGTATATTGCAACATTTAGGATCGCGGGTTCTCGGGCGAGCGAGCTCAAAATTGGGCCTCCATTGTTTCGTCCCCTACAAATAGCACCCATAATTATGCAATATACAAATTGACAAGAGGACCTGTGGACTGGCGGACTAAACATTGCACTTCTATTGTTTTGTGTCCTCCAAACAACGCTCCCAATTTTGCGATATAGAAATTAACACATGGAATGCAGGGTTAGCGGGGTGGATATTGCCATTGTTTACGGATGATAATCCCTATGAAGTATCTAACAGTGTCTAAAAAATTATTTTGAATACTAAATTAGCTCTTAGTAGTGACAACTAGACACAGAGGTACGAAACAATCGGGACTGCACAAATTTTGAGTGGAAGATGTATATAATAGATAAAAAAGGAATAGAGTTCAATTGCGCCAACTCGACAACCGCGGGCATAACATTCACTAAGTATGAAGAGGAACAATGGGCAGTCCAATTCGCCATGTGAGGATATAGATGGAGATGAAATTGGTGCCAACCCGACAGTTGTGGACATAAAATTGGCCAAGTATGGAAAGCAACAATGGTTAGTCAAATTCGTCGTGTGATTATATAGATGGAGATAAAGATATGTCAACCCACCAACGCTGGGGTTTCACATTTCGTGAATCCAGCAATAGGAGGATCCAAAACAGGCTACGAAGGTGTCTGCAGAAGACGTGAGGCCCCGACGTTCTAATTGTATCGCTTTGAACATTTGAATGCATAATCTGTAACACGGAAGAGCGGATGATGTCAGAATCTGGTAGTCAATTTGTATATTACGGAGCGTGCAATCCCAACTGTTTCGTACCTCTGTGTCCAGTTGTCACTACTAAGAGCTAATTTAGTATTCAAAATAATTTTTTAGATACTGTTAGATACTTCATAGGGATTAGCATCCATAAACAATGGCAATATCCACCCCGCCATCCCTGCATTATGTGTGTCAATTTCTATATCGCGAAACTGGGAGTGTTTTTTGGAGGACACGGAACAATAGAAGTGAAATGTTGAGTCCACCAGTCCACAGGTCCGCTTGTCAATTTGTATATCGTGGAATTATGGGTGCTCTTTGTAGGGAACGGAACAATGGAGGCCCAATTTTGAGCCCGCCCGCCCGAGAACCCGCAATCCAAAATGTCACTAGGTATGGAATGCAGAATCTGTACATGCTCTATAAAATATCATGTCCATATTTTATAGTCCCATAATACACGGGAAGAAAATAATGGAAAAAGGATGGAGAAGTTCACAGTGGAATTGTAGATCACAAAAATTTTGAGTGGTAGATGTAGATGATGTAACAAGAAGCAACAGAGTTGAATTGCGCCAACTCGGCAAGGGCGGGCATAAAATTCACTAAGTATGAAAAGGAATAGTGGACAGTCAAATTCTCCATGCGAGGATATAGATGGATATGGATATATGTCAACACACCAACGTTGGAACCTGCGATCATAGAAATGTGACTAAGTATATAACTAGAAATCGATAACACACAGGAAGAAGACAAGGGAAAAGTATCTCGCTGAAGAACATCTAGTCTTTGATTATCAATGCAAATGATTTTGAACCCCTACTGAGTTCTCACCAGTTAAGGCATAAATTGTAGATCACGAAAGTATCTTTCATGCCACTATGTCCACTTGTCACTAGTAAGAGCATTGTTCATGTATATCAGGAAGGACGCAAAGTTGTTGGGGATGGAAAGAAACAACATATACTTTGAACGAAGTTAGTGTATATGAGGAACCCACGATGGAATTGTAGATCACGGATGTTTTGTGCAAGATTTATATACTGGAACGATAAGTAGCTGGGTTCGCAAGCGCCGACCTCGCAGCGTCGACCATAAAAATGGCTATGGAAAGGAACAACGGTTGGTCCAATCCTTCGTGTGAGGATATAGATGGAGATGAAGACATGTCAGCCTGCCAACTCTGGAACCGGATACCATAGAAAGGGCACTAAGTATATATCCAGAAATAAATAATGAGTGGGAAGAAAAAAAGGCCAGTTCGTATGCGTTGATCCAGAAACCGCGGCCATAAAATTGCCTAGGTATGGAAAGGTACAACTGTCGGTCAGATTCGTCATGTGAGGATACAGATGGAGATGAAGATAATTCAACGCGCAAACCCTGCAACCACCCATCATAGAAAGACGACTAAGTATAAAACCAGAAAGCCATATTGGATGGGAAAAGCACAAGGGGAAAAAATATAAGTATCTGACAGTCGAAAAAACCTTTATTTTGTCGTTTATTAATCGCAAAGTTTTCGAACCCCTGCTGGGTTCTCACTACTAAAAGCATTAAGTGCAGATCACTGAAGTTCTTTTTCTGTAAGATGTATATGAAGGAACAAGGGACATAGGTGTTGGGTACCGTGAACCCGGGGCCTGGTGCCCAGATAACTGGCTAAGTATTGGCCAAGACAAAGGTTTGATATCTATTTCAATAGTATTCATACTAGTATCTATCAATGGAGAAATTTTTCATATTTATTTGAATAGTATTCATACTAATATATATTAATGGATTGTTTCTGTTTCAAATGCAAATGATATCCCAATTTGCAAGATTCTCTTCTGTTCGCAAATTTCATTGAAAGAACGAAACTTTTGACTGCAAGATGTACATAGCACAACAAGAAACATGAATTTGCATTGTGGTCTCAGCGAGATAAACTCCTTATCATCTATTCATCTTGTATTTCTTGCAATGACATGAGCAAACGGTGGCTCTCCATAAACATCAATATCTAAAATAAATTAAATGCAATCAATATTTGGTGTGACTTAAGTAATTAAAGAATAAAATGCAGACTACAAAAGTTCTTTGGCAGCAAGATGTATATGACGGAACATGGAACATAGTTGTTTAATACCGCAAATGCAAACATAATTTCCTAATTTTTTTGTATTTATTCCAATAGTATTGATATTAGTATATATATGCACGGATATTATCAAATAGAAGAAGTTGCAATATATCCAACATATTGAACATGAACATTGTATCAACAGTTGAGCCGCTTGTGAAAAATTATTCTTAAATGTAAAATGTAAAGAAAGAACAAACCAATCTTTATTTATATTGAAGTAGTGGGCAGTAGAAAGTAAACTTCTCGTTCATGTTTAATGACACATGGGAAGAAGGTACAAAATACAATTAAAACAAATACCAGAAATTGGAAAATACCGAAATATGTACATTGATGAAGCTTCTTGAGATTTTTCTTGACGTTCAAACTCTGTATTCATAAAAAACGAGTTGAATATCAATTTTGGGTTTTGTATTTAATCGGCGCTGCCAACTACATCTATCCCAGTTTTTTGAATACCTTGTCTCTTCTAGATATGGCCTGCTTGCAATGGCTGCTTATTCAACATTCCATTCTTTGTCAAGTATTAATTTCCCTCTACCATTGAAAAGTTGGGGTTTAAGGTGCTTTCCTTCCAATGTTCTTGACCCTTGACATCCGAGACAACTTACAAATGCAATTCATGCCGATTTCAAAGTGCATGGAGTCATTTTATGTCACAACATCTATGGCAGGGGAAACAAATTCAAGTACGTAGTGACTGGTATTCTCCCTATATTCGATCATCTGTTTGGTTGAAAATCCTTCCTGAGGATTTGTATGTTGAATTTCTTTTCTTTATTACAGTAAATTGGAAGAAACGTTCAACCCAGATGAAAAATATAAATCTGTTGAGGTACATGTTATAACCCTAATTTGCACCAAACATACTTACCTGACATCAGGCCATCACATATGCCTTCTTTGCCAATCCAGTATTGAACAAATCTTCTTAAAAACACCCTTTTTAAAGGCCCACGCACCCTACTCCAATATTGCATGAGTGTACACGCTAGCTGCCTCACTATAGCCCGCGTGTACCTACAAAAGCACGAAAAAAGGAAAGTTGTTGAAGGAACACACAGCTTTGGGGAAGTTAACTAAACCTTTCGGCCATGCATGGCTGATCATTCGACCAAATACCTAGCTCCTTCTAGCCTATAAAAGAAGGGGTAAGGGTCCCATTTGAAAAGAGGAAAATCATAGTAAAGAGACTATACCCAATTGAGCATTCCCCTTGTCCCAACCTTTAGCCATCCTTGTGCAAAGAGAAGTATAAAGCAAAGTAGATGGAGGACAGTTGAAGAGGAGCCCGGGACCAGTTTCGAGGACCAGTGCTGACCACATATTGTAATTTTACTATTGTGAAGATTAATACAAAAAGGAATACTTTTCTCGTCCCCCCATATCATGTGTTCGAGTTGAATTTTTATTTTATGATATTGTCACAACTAACCCAACAATTAGTATATGAAATGCATGTTCGCATCTTTTTGTTTGTTCATGTGTGAATGCAGGTCAGCTTTGGGAGGAGGCTTGCAATCAAAGAGAGAGTGAAAGCAAAGGGATCGACATCAAACGAAGGACTTAAGGTAGAGTTATCGAATCTCATTTACACCTTTGTATTGCATGAATGTGGGGTTTTGTGTTGGGAGAATAAGAAAGAGTAGAAGCCTTTGAAATGGTCATTTTCTGCATGCATGATTAGATCCCTTAAATGCTATGTCCGTAGGAGGGATTCCCACCCACAACATAATTGGCAACCATACTAGGGACCTCTAGGGTTTCTGGGAGTCCTTTTTTGGGTATTTCTAAAAAAATTGTTTCATTACTTGTTTTTAGAGTTTCTGCAAAAGTTTGAGCTAGCAGGGATTCTGGTCTTCCATACCAGTACTCCCTGCTTTCTTTTCTTGGCTGCATTTTCTTTTTGGGAAGTCACAGAGGTGCACGTGACCTGTGTAAGGCTTGCATGCGTGTACACACGCCCAATCTTCACACAAAACACATGAAAACACTAGCTGATGAAGTAACAGTAGCGTGGCTAGATTCAAAAAAAAAATATTAGAGAGGCAGTCATCCTCTCCCCTGTCAGAAGTGATCCTTCTCAGGGGTTTTCTGGAACTCATTCTAGTCTTTGTTTTTTGCAGTTTGTAGCTTAGGTTTCACCTCAGATTGGTTTTGTTCTATGAAATTTTCCTTGAATTGTTTTCTTTTTCTGTCAAAGTAAGTTTCTGAGTCTTCAAGAGATTATGGTTCTCAATACTAGTAGTCTTTGCCAGTGCTTGATTTCTTGTATTTTCATTTTTTGAAGATTTGCAGAGGTACACGCGGCCTGCATAAGGTCTGCATGTGTGTACACATGCTCTGACCGTACATAGCTCCCATGCACACACTAGCTGTTGATCTGTCAGCAGTGTGCTTGTTGAGAAAATTTTTGTTTAAGAGGAGGCAGTCATCCTTTTCCTTGTCAAGACTTATACCTCTTAGGTTTCTTGGTCTCCATAATAGAAGTCAACAACTTAGGTCTGATCACAGCAATGACTTTATTTTTCATTAAAAAAAATTTCATAGGGTTTTTAGACAAGTGTGAGAGTCTGCTTTCATCAGTTTGTGTGTTATTGTCAGTAACTCTTTGCAATCTATGCTTAGGCCATAAGTTTTCTTGGTCTTTACTTGTCGGCATTTTTCCTTTTTTCTTTGCGAGCATTAAATAAAACAAAACTATTTTATTTATTGGTTTGGTTAAGTAGTTGTTGATTTGCATTAGTAACCAGGAAAAGTTTTGTTTTCATAAGTTCTTGGTTTTTTACTTAGGACAATAAGTAGCTCGTAGTCGGGCAAAATCATGTTTTGAGTTTGTTGTTCAAAGATCTTAGAAAAATTTTCAGTTTGAAAAGTTGATTAAGAATTTTGTCAAGAAGAAGTTATTTTGTTTCCATATTTCTGTTTATCTTTTCTTTCGTCTCTCAAACATTATTAGTTTCACTTTCATAACCTTTGACTTAAGACACGCCATTAAAAATTAACGATTAATTAAAATCCACTAGACTTTATGTTTGTAGGGTCCATCAATTAGTCTAAGCTAGAGCCTTGATTTAGGTTGGAGAGGAAACTCTTCAAGGCTGCAAAACATACATAGGAGTTTGTGCTAGGGAGTGTTAAAATTCCATTATCGTGAAAGTTATCCGAGACCCCCCTCTAACATAGGGGCTAAACATGAGGTCGCGTGTGGAAAGGTAGTGGAGATAACCCCTCCAAAGCTAGACCAATCGTAGTGGAGAACACATATAGAGGGCTTGTCTTGGGATTCCGTCAATTGCATTTGCCACAGAGCTTCGTGGGTCTCGAATCCATTCGAGGTCCTCAGTTGTCCTCCGGACCACTTACTTTTGATACCCTTGATAGGTTTCGGGCTCGATACCTGCTCATTGTGGTCTACCCGACTGTCGATTGTACCTGCCTGGTGACTGTTCTCGTGTTGGCAACCTAGTTGCCTATCTTTTTTAGAAACATACACAGGTGACTGCGAGGGTATACCATGGTACCTAGGACAGACATCGGGCCATGCTTTGCAGAGTATACCTGGAGGGTTCTTCCGTGCTCAAGTTGCACTTACACCAGTAAGTTTCTCTAGTGTTGGTTGTTGTAACTGTTCTTCCAACTAGTTTAGTGTTTGCTTGTTTTATCTTGTAGGGACTTTTTCTAGTGTGTGTTGTCTTTGAACGAATAGAAAGCCCTAGTGTGTCTTTGATATTCTCACATAGTGGAGGATCATGAGCTCTTCCAGTCACGAAGGATTCTTGGCCTACCATCTGTTACATTAGAGCCACCCCTGCCACCGCTAAGGCAAAAGCTAGACCAACAAGCGTCTTTTGAAGTGACCGGGTCATAGGAAACTGTGCCCGACCAACACCTAGAGGAACCAACTATTTCATACCTTGGAGCGGAAGCTCTCGGTCCACCTGAAACTCCAACCACTGATCTTTCGATGCCTATCCTCGTACATATTTATCCTTACAGGTGTTAGTGTCACACGCAACAATGGAAACAAATGCTGCCACTTCTTCTGGGAATTCCTCTATTCCCACTACGGTTGTCACCACAGGGGGTGTTCCACCTCCTAACCCACCGTTGTCGATCCAAGCCACCATGGTCTCGACTGCCTCTACCTCAAGCAATGGTCCAATCACGTCTTTAGCAGTGGCCACAGCTCCTTTCACACAGAGTGCGACAGGCCCTCCGTTCTCATATGGGATGCCTAGCTCAGGCACAAGCCTTGTACTCTCCTACTCCACTTTACAGAATTTAGGTCTGGGGGAAGGGAGCTCTAACGCTCCTCTGCAAGGACCCATGGGAGGCACTTCAGCCCCCTTCAACACTTTCCCTTACAGGGGAGGTCATATACCTCCTTCGTCCCCTTCGCTCAATGGTACCCACCAGAAATCCGTCGGGACAAACAAACACCATAGTTTATTTGGAGCAGGGAATCAAGGACCACCTTCTCATAATATGCCGGTAGGTTTGACACTATTTTCTTTGTTCGGTGCATTTGGTCACAATTCTTTCTCGTCAGCTACTTTCTCGACTGGGGCCAACCTTGGTTACGGACAACATAATCCTATGCAGGGTACTATTCCTGCACAGGGGGAAAACCCAAGAACTTCTTCCGCATCAGGACCTTAGAATTCTTGGCAGGGATCAGTTCCCTCGTCAGGAATGTCAATCTGGGGCAATGTTTTTCACAACCAATGGAACTCCTAGCAAGGTGTAGTACCTATGCCCATAGGATCGGCATGGGAGAATCCTTCCCAAACTCCTCCGAATGTAATGCACGCCCAACCATCTACATCCTATTTTGGGAATCATCCAATGATGTCTCCTCAAATGAAAAATCCGTACGCTGGTCATGGCCATGGTTTTTACCAGAACCCCGGCTAGCAACCCAAATTTTCCTGGCAACCTGGTACCAGTCAAACTCCAAGCCCCTTTTTCCATGGCTATCACCAGCAACCCAAACTACCTTTCCTATAAACCTTGCATTTTCCAGACTTAATAAGGTTGTTGAATGACCCTATTTGTCATGATCCGCATTGGCCCCCTATGCCGACGAAGTTGCCTTCAGACATACCAAAGTTCGAAGCCAAGCCTAAGGAAGATCCAGGAGATCATGTGACTACTTTTAACCTTTGGTGCTCATCTAATTCGTTGAAAGACGACTCCGTACATTTGTGATTGTTTCAACGTACTTTCATTGGGAGTGCTATGAAATGGTACATTGAGCTCTATCGCTTAAGATACTCTTCCTTCGGAGAATTGACAATGGCTTTCCTTAACCATTTCCAATTACCTGTGAGATACGACGCTGGCACGAAATTGCTGGCCAATTTCAAACAGACAAAAGAAGACCATATCTTTGATCACATCCAAGAGTGGAGATGCCAGAAAAGTTTGATTAAGGTAGCAGTCCCACCAGCATTCCTGCTAGAGTGGTTCCTTAAGTCTTTGGTCCCACAGTTATCCAAAGACATTGCAACGTCGAGAGTGTTGTTCGAAGAATATGCAATCATTAGAGCTCAACAACTTGAGCTAATCTATTCTCAGTCTGGTCTACTGTACGAGATCTTTCCAAATGTGCCATAATCAATACTTGATAAAACCAGACAACGAGCTGGACCACATGCCGATGGTATTGTTGGTTCAGCACAAACAAATCCCGCTGAACAACTGACGAAACAATTACAACAGTTGTCTATCCAACATACAACGGCCAGCCAGACTACTGTTCTGGCTGCTCCCCCTACCTAAACATCAGATGTACATAGTGTGCAATCAACAAATCTGAAGGCCACCCAGCAGCCTGATGGAAAGAAAAAACAACATAAAAAGCATAAGGGGGATAAGAAACCCACTAATAATGATGACAAGGGAAACACCGCAAAAAGGAAGTCGAGGTATTTGTGTAATCTGTGTGTGGAAGACCACCAGACTCACCAATGCCCTCGACTTGCAAAGGCCCAAAAGTTATTATCACAACAACAACCTATTGTGTTAACAAATCCTTTTCAACATGGCCAAAATCTAACTCAAGCCTCTACAAGGACGGAAAGGGGAAGCCAAGGACCCCCTCTGTCGTCAAACAATCCTACATCCGCGAATGTGTATATGATGAAAGGTGATGCCTATATATCGACTAGAGCACATGATTACAACAAGCCAAGCACCTCTGAGAAGGGTAAAGAAGATGAAACCCCATCTCTTCCTCTCCAGATCGAGAATACATTAGGCGAAACCATGACACGCATCCCAAAAGGTGCATTTAAGAAAGCTTCTCACAACCCAAATGCAAGGGCCACCTAGAACTACTCTGTGGTGGAGGATTTGTCTCAAACCCCTTATGTGATGTCTGCTTTGGAAGTCTTCCAAAGCTTCCCTTCCCAGAGAAAGGCTTTAGGATCCATCGAGACTTGTAATCCTGGTACGATCATGCTTGATACGATCGACTTAAAACCTCATCTCCCTTACCACGTAGCATTCCAGATAGTAGTGGCTTACACCACGAAAAATTTTAATCGGAACATTTTCCACATAGTGGTTGATGAGGGAGCCTCAACATGTGTAATGTCTTTGGCGTGTTGGAAGGCCATTGGCCAGCCCATTTTGTCTCTGTCACCTACGCTTCTTACTTCTTTCGACAGTCATTTGTTTCGACCTATGGTTCGAACACGAAATAATGAATTATCCTGATGCTAAGATGGTTCGACAGAAGCTTTGTCCATTTAATCCTAAGAAAGTAGCAACTATTAAGGTCGAAGTGGAGAAACTGCTCAAGGCAGGTTTTATCTACCCCGTCCATTTGACCCAATGGGTGTCAAACCTCGTGCCGGTTAACAAAAAATAGGGTATGATTTGCGTTTGTACAGAATTCCATGATTTGAACAAGGCCTGCCCAAAAGATAATTTTCCCACACCATTTATTGACTAGATAGTCGATGAATGCGCAGGTTGCGAGGCCTTTTTTCTCATGGATGGTTTTTTGGGATATAATCAGATACAAACCAAACCCGAAGACCAACACAAAACAACATTCATTTGTCCATGGGGTACATTCATGTATCGTAAGATGTCGTTTGGTCTGAAAAATGATGGCGCTACCTTTCAGCGGGCCATGTCTTTTTCTTTCCATGATCTCAAACATATTGTCGAGGCCTACTTAGATGAATTAGCATCACGCTATCGTAAGAGAGCTGATCATCCCACACACCTCCGAATTATCTTTGAGTGATGTCGCTACTTCTGGATTCGCTTGAATCCCAACAAATGCAGTTTTTGCGTGACGTCGGGTTGTCTCTTAGGTTTCATAGTTTCAACAATAGGGATCATTGTTGATCCTCTCAAGGTTGAGGCAATAGTTTAGTTACCTCCCCCATGTACAATCCTTAAGCTTCAGAGTCAACCATCGGTATGGTATTAGTTTAGGAGGATGAGTTGCTCTCAGAATATGTGATTTATTACCTGAGTTGAGGCCTGGTTGGACCAGAACTCAATTATTCTCATATCAAAAAACTTACGTTGGCAACAGTCCATGTTGTCCAACAGTTCCGTCATTTTGTTTTGTTTTGCAAGACCACCATCATTGCCGTCGTGAATCCATTTCAATACGTGTTAACACGACGAGTAATCGACAGAAATATCAATAGATAGATAGTTGTCCTCCAGGAATTTGACTTAGATTTCATTTCTACGAAATCCAAAAAGTCACTGGGCTTCGCGGAACTCATCTCGGAACTTCCGGTCGAGTCAGATGATGTTATGCCCGAAGAATCGCCTATTTAGAGAGACATGTTTTTGATAGCAGCTTCAGAACCCTGGTATGGAGATATACTTGTCTATATCCAAACTTTGAAGTGCCCCACCTCTGCTTCTCGTGATGCGTGTCGTCGTATACGTCATCAGGCCAAGAACTATCTCATCCTCGAAGAAACTCTCTATCATGGAGGTGTAGATTGTATCCTTTGTCGGTGCCTCACTCATGAAGAAGAGGAAATCGTCCTTAACGATTGCCACATCGGAGCATGTGGTGGTCATTTTTCTAGGTTAGCAGCAACCCAAAATATTTTATGATCCAGCTACTTCTGGCTGACACTAATCAAAGATTGTATCACATCAATCAAGCAGTGCCACCCGTGTCAGATCTTCTCTCGAAAGATGAGGGCACATCCCGCTCCCATGTTTCCTATCATCACAGTTGGTCCCTTCACCAAGTGGGGGATTTATTACACTACATGCAACCCTCCTTCAGCAAGGGGGTATCATTACATCATTGTAGCCGTCGACTACTTCAAAAAGTGGGTCGAAGTTATGCCAATGTTTAAAGATGATGGAGAGACTGCAACTCTCTTTTTGTTTAACCAGATTATAGCAAGGTTCGGTGTCCCGAGAGAGATTGTCACTGACCATGCAATCACTTTCAGAACCAAATGATGACTGAGTTAACATCAAAACTTGGGTTGCAGCAAGAACACTTGTCACCCTACTACCCTTAAGAGAATGGTCAGGTGGAAGCTGTTAATAAATCTGTTAAGACCATCCTACAACGAACGATCAATTCGGCCAAGTCAAATTGGCATTTGATGTTATACTCAGCATTATGGTCCTACCGAACGTCTGTTAAGACTGCAATCGGTTTCTCACCTTTTCAACTCATTTACGGGCTAGAAGTTGTCTTGCCCATAGAATGACAGATCCCATCTTTAAAATTGGCCATACAGTTATTTCCAGACACTTCACCACTTGAAGAGCATTTATTATATCTCGAGCAACTCAATGAGTAGTGTCGTGATGCAGCCTTAGCTAATGAAGCTCGCAAGAAAAAAGTCAAGTGACAGTATGATCTATCCATTCGTCCTCAATTTTTCTTGGAAGGCAACCTTGTCCTGGTCTATGACCAAGACAAGGACTCCCTGGGGGCAGGCAAGTTCAAACCCATGTGGTTCGGACCTTTCATCGCAAAAGAGGTTCTAAAAAAGGGCGCTTATCATATGGTAGATTTTGAGGGAAATGCTTTGGCAGAACCTAGAAATGGGCTCTGCCTCAAGAAGTATTACTTCTAGGTAGGTCACCTTGGGTAACATTTTGTAACATATGTATAGTATTTGTACTTTTACTTTTTGGTTTCTTTTGGTTTTATGGAAATGTCATTTTTTGATGTTATATTTTATCACTATGGTAGATGTCAAGTGAATCAAAGGTGTTCGTTGGATACGCAGACGACACTAGCCGACACACTCAGAGGCTTGCCTCCGCAGCTTGGGTAATTTCTACACCTCAGGGCCAGTTATTATCTTCAGGAGGTATATGTTTAGGTGACACCACAAACAATGTCGTCGAATACAGCGTAGTTATTGAGTTGCTTCGTGATGCTTTGTCATTCCGTATCTCTCATCTTCGGGTCTATTTAGATGCTCAATTGGTTGTGTCTCAGTTAAATAGAGTCTACCGTGTTCATGATCCTACTTTACACCGACAATTCCTTAGGGTACGTCTCTTAGAACGAAGCTTTGATTATATTACATATTTTCATGTTCCTAGGAGATTAAATCAAGTCACAGATACTCTATCTAATCAAATTTTAGATTGGCATCTCACACACATATAAGAAATACATACACATTCACATGTAAATACATTTTTAAATCAAATATAATCCATAAGACATAAAAAGACATAAAAATCCATATATAATATCAAAAACATCAGAGTACATAAGTGGGCGTAAGCGCCTCAAAAATATGACCAGTAACATGTCACAAGGCTTATGCCCTCAAAAAATATACAAGTAGTGCCCTCGACACGTGAAAATTCCAGCCTAACTAAGGACGAGGCCTGTGGGCCCTATTGTAATAATCAATGGTGTTTTCCAAATGCTGAAAAAGTTGGACCCATGTCCATGGCGCCCCCACTACGTGAGGTTGCATAGATGGTGGTAGATCCTCAATCTCTTCCATGGGGACTGTGCAAGTGAGTGAGGTAAAATTTCGCTCTACTCATATTAGAACCCTCTCAACCTCACTGGCTGGAAGCTCTCCTGCTGCTACTAGTCCCCCTGCGGCAGTGGGTGCGACCTCTGGCCGAGGACGTCACCTGTTCCTCATGTAATCCACTGGTCGCACTAGCCCCACATCTTCACATAATAAACAAATATCTGTCAAATACTCTAGTATAAAAAAATGATATATATAAAATCAACATAAAAATTACATATGTTTAGAAAAAAAAAAACAAAAAAAAATGAAGCGACTTACCCATCTCTCCTCGCTGCTCTCCGGGAGTTACCGGTATCTCGGGATCTCTCGAGAAGTTAATCCTAGCATAGGAGTAATCCTCTATGACCAGGATCTGTCGCGAAAACCAAGCAAAAAAGTTGTCATCAAAGGCCTCAATGGTCCTTCCCCCCCCCTGTCACGGCAACAACATCGCCCATCTGCATAACGTGGGAAGATAAGCCTAGTGCCCTCGTACCACCTCTCGAGGGCTGAAACTGGGCACTCTTTCAAAGAAGAAAGAGAAAAGAATCGTTCCAAACCCGAAGTTCCTTTGATTCCACAACTGGCAATCTATTAGCTGCCTGTTCATACAATCCAGCAATGTGGTGCTCCAATCGAAAATTTGTGCATTTAAGCATTGAACTGCACAATTCATTTATGCACGGGAAGCCTGATGCAAAGCCGCAGACCCAGTAATTTGACCGATGAGAAACACTATCACTTGCGGTGATAAGTCTGAGATATTTCTTATCGGTACTTGCGAGCTCGTTCTATCTATACCCGCCTCACAATGGAGTCCAATCAACTCCGATATGTTGTGAGGCCCGGAAGGAAAAGTACAAAAATTGATTGTTTCCCCGCTCTTGGAGAGGCCAGTCATAAAGTATATTTCCTCTGTGGTTGGAACTAGTGACTGCCCCTCTAGCATAAAGGCCTCTACATCGGGATGCCAATAATCGATCAAGGCATTCAATAGCCTCGGTTGTGCTCACATGAAAGGACATAGAAAAAATTTCAACAACCCACATTGCATCAATGTAGCAACAACATTGGGGTCCTCCCCCACCACCGCACTAATTTCCTCATGCTCTCTTTCCCTCCAGTGAACATACATCCTGCCAAACCCCAGTTTAAAGGGATTAACTCTTGTTTTTTTTAATTTTTTTACTTTAAATGAAGGGTCCACGCAAGCTGTAATGCTGATAGTAGCGTGTACACACATGGAGTTGTTCCTCTACCCGCATGGACTTAGGGCCAACCTTTTAAAGGTCGACGCCCCTCCAAAAACTAAATTTAAATACATAACAAAAGAATTAGAATGCAAGTGGGGGTAGTTAGTACTTACTTGGTCCAAGCGGATGGTCGTTTCGTCCACTGAAGCTCCCAGAATCAACTCTTTTCACAAAGGGGTACTTTTGGATTTTAGTCAATTTCTCAATTAGCAATGGTGATAATGAGCTACCAACTTCTATATATAGACTTTTTGGCCTCTTTTTGTCATTTTTTAGACCCTTTTGTCATTTTTTCTAAACTAAAAATCATTTAGCATGGTTCAGGAGTTTTCTTTGGATTGTCACGAAAAGTGTTACTTTGGGCATTTGGAAACTTTTTGGAGATTTGGGTCATTTTGAAGGTCCTTTGGTAAAAAGTAAATTTTTCAACTCATTGCATTTAAGTTAGGATTCCACCTCTATTTCCTGCATCTTGTTGTCTTTTCTTCCTTTCCATAAGATCGATCCCACCGAATTGCGATACGGAACCATCACTGTTGTTTTAGGAGTATCGTAATTTAGTGGTAGAGCCTACCTTAACATGGATGCCCTAGGTAGATCCTGGTTGCATTTTGGTGTCCATGCTGTCACTAATGACTATCGGCTTGGGAGTCCTTATTAGTTTTTCTGATTACAAGTTTGAGCCTCATTTGCATGATTCCTTATCACTCTTGAACTCACCCTCGGGACTCCCAAAACATAATGGGTCTTCTTTTAAGCTCTTTTCAAACCCTCTAAACATGATAAGATTGTCGAGCGGTCTTGTTGTCTTTCATGCTCGTTAAATTGAAATTTGAAGGCACGTCTGTCCGGTGGTAGTTTTCCCCTTTTTCAGTCTGGATGGTCAACTGTACGAACAAAGGTATACTCTAGGAGCCTCGGTTCTCTAGAAGACTACTCTCAGGTATAATTTTAACCCTTTTTCGGGCCCGAGGGACTAAATTTACGAAAAAGGAACCCCCATGGAATCCATAGTTAAGATCTTTTCAGACTCCCTAAAATTGAAAAGATCGTCGAGTGACCTTATTCTTTCACACTCGTTAAAATGGTCCAGAAGAACATTCCTGACGGAGTCCATAGTTAAGCTTTTTTCAGACTCCT
>SNQJ01S0047020.1:51290-95221 GCA_010110895.2 Picea sitchensis | reverse complement strand
GTTAGGACCACACAATGTACCTTTTTGCCCATACTTTTTACCACCATTACACTCTTGTTTCACTCACATTTAAACTCATATTATCACTTTATCCTATCTTTCCAAAGGTATACAACGTCTCTTCTCTTTACTATATGTTTAATCTGTTTTGCATATAATTTTACATCATTCTCATACTTAACCATTGATTAGAAATGTATAAGTGCTGAAACAGTTCGAACTGCAGATTAACATTGAGGCTTGTTGCTGAAACAACAACTCATAGAAGCTGTTACACAGTTCGTGGTCGACGATGCTGAAACACAAAAGCTGTTACACAGTCCGTGGTCGACGATGCCGAAACACAAAAGAAGATGTTACACAGTCCGTGGTCGACGATGCTGAAACACAGAAGAAGTTGTTACACAGTCTTTGGTCGACGATGCTGAAACACAGAAGAAGCTGTTACACTTCCGTGGTTGACGATGCTGAAACACAGAAGAAGCTATTACACAGTCCATGGTCAACGATGCTGAAACACAGAGGAAGCTGTTACACAGTCCGTGGTCAACGATGCTGAACAACAACTCACACAGATTGACTACAACAGTTGCACCATGAGCCAAGCATCAACCATCGCTGCTACCTGAGAAGTGCTGAAACAGTCAGAACGCAAATCCCATGGCTGAAACAACCCACGATTTGCGATGCCGAAACAACATACAACAACAGTAACAAGAAACAAATAAAGAAGCTGTTACTCCAGCCACAACAACAACATCTCACTCAGCACTTGTAATAGCATTCTGTTGCGGGAGACTAGGATATCCTATTCCAGTTTAGAAAGTCGATCTGACTAAGAATAAGACTCAAATATACACCTGTAATTTGTTGATCAGTTGTATCGAAGGGATTCTCATCTTTAAATAAGAGGAAATCATCATTCGATGGATCTTCGGTTTTTGTACCAAGAAGGGTTTACAGAGAAGGACGTACTTCATTTCAGATTGTAATATGACACATTGATAGATGAATAAAAGACTATTCTGAGCATTTCTCTCTAGCCTTTTCGTTTCAGGGGAATCTTGTGAGAAGGGAGGGCCCACCTTCTTCACAAGATTCACCCGTTAGTTTTGTAGTGTGTTAGTGTGATTTCTGTTTATGCCTTGATTAAATTTTGTTTTGCTGAAACACTACTTTATTGAATTTTGCTTTGCTGAAACACTACTTTAATGGACGTTACATTGTTTTCATGTGATTCATGCTTGGGTAATTGTTAATCATTTTAGTTAGAAATCCTGTTTGATAAATTTATGAAAGCTTGGTAATCAGAAATAGGTGCTGAAGTTTCCTGCTTGGGAAATAGGGTCCTGTTCTCTGTTAGAGATAGTTAGCCTTCAGTGCATTAATGAGTTCATGAAAGTGTGCTAATCAGAAACAGGTGCTGAAGTTTCCTTCTTGGGAAATAGGGTCATGTTCTCTGTTAGAGATAGTTATCCTTCAGTGCATTAATGAGTTCATGAAAGTGTGCTAATTAGAAACAGGTGCTGAAGTTTCCTGCTTGGGAAATAGGGTCCTGTTCTCTATTAGAGATAGTTAGCCTTCAGTGCATTAATGAGTTCATGAAAGTGTGCTAATCAGAAACAGGTGCTGAAGTTTCCTGCTTGGGAAATAGGGTCCTGTTATCTGTTAAGAGATAGATAGCCTTCCATGTGTATGTCAATTATTTCAGTTAAGCAATGAGTTCATGAAGTGTGACGATCAGAAACAGGTGTTGAAGATTCCTGCTTTGGGAATAGGGTCCTGTTCACTGGTTACAGAATAGTTGGTCTTTCCTGTTGCAGTATCTTGTTGTTATTTTAATGTAATCCAGGATTCTTCAATTAATCATTTCTTTAAACTTTGAGTTCTGCAATAGGTAGATTGCTTTCCTGTAATTTAAGCTAGAACTTCAGTTTGTTCAAGGCAAGTGTGATTAATATAGTTTTTACTACAACTCTAGGTTGCTTTTGAGATTGAGCACATATAGTGCGTGGTTACCTTTGAAATAAACAGACTTCCCTGGGTTGACAATTTATGTAGCACTTGATTGTTTAGATTAAATAAGCAATTATAGTGACCAACAAAGCAGAGCACCAAGAAACGATAAATTCCAGTCAGGAAGCCTTGTGTCTTCGACAGATCCTTTCAAAGTTTGGATTCCAGCAACAACATCCAACTAGCCTTTGGTGCGACAATCAGAGTGCCATCAAGCTCACCAAAGACCCAGTTCAACATCAACGAAACAATAACATCGAGCTACACATGCACTTCATCAGAAAGCTCATTCATGATAAAGTTATTGAAGTGCTTTTTTTCCCTATAGAAGATCGAGTTGCAGACATTTTCACAAAGTCTCTTACAGAAGCAAAGTTTTCCAAACTTCAATCTATGTTAGGAGTTCAGGAAGTTGTCATTAAGGGGGATAGGCTCTAATTCCTCCTTCCTTCTATTATTGTGTCACTATTGCAAATCCTTCAATCCTATCCCAAGTTGTTCTTAAGGGGGGATGTTAGGATATTTATACACTTAGGAGTTAGTTAAGATCTACTTGGTCTAATCTGTCGTTAGGTAAAAGTTTGTTTCTTAGTGTGTTTCTTTAGTATGCATTAGTATTCATTTGTAGTTAGGAAATTCGATGGTCATGATATGTTCCTGACATAGAGTGATCCGACGGTTCATATTCTCCTTGATCTTAATGGCCATTGATCAGTGGCTTAACACCCGATTGGTCCATGATCTCTATTTAAAGAGCATAGAGGGTCATTTGCCGATGATTGATTGTGAGAAATCTCTTGTAAAGCCTCTATGTAATCTTTTTCTTTTTCATTAATAAACTGCTCCAAGTGGCCGCATTGGTTGGGGCTGTGGATGTTTCCCTGTAGGGGTTTTACCATGTCAAAACATCGATGTGTTGATCTTTGATCTGGTTGTGTGAGTGGTTATTGAAGGTGTTCATCCTCTATTGGAATACATGTGTTGTCGAACATCTCACCCATTAGAGCAACATATAAATTAGTAATGTTAGAACAAAAAGCAATGTGTTCTAAAAGATGCACATCATTCAAATCAATTGTGGTTTCAAATTATAATTTGTGCAACATTTATAATTTTATCTCTAAAATTTAGTCCATGCATAAAGGGATTGTAATAAAAATTTAAATAGGGACACACCCTGACTTCATCCACATTCTTTGTTAATGGTTTGAATAGGCTCGAGGCTTTGAGCAATCAAATCACAATATTTTGAAATTAGAATCTTTGCGTAGATATGGATTTGAATTAGAACAAGCATGGAAAGACTAATCCTAAAAGTTCAAAATCTTATTGATAAGGAATCTCATTTGAAAATGATATCATGGTGTCAATCATGTGATCTTAAATTAAATCAAATAACTTAGAAAAAAGGAATAATAGCTCATAATTCAGTAATCGAAGAGAGGCCAAATATATTTTATTCGAAAGAATTGAAAGTGGTTTCCTACTTAACTGCCTTATAATATAATATATGCATTTGAAATTGAAATATAGTTAGACTATATCCAAAAAAAGTGCAACAAAGCTACATATACTACCTCCTAAGATTCTATTTAATATTGTATATAGATAATAATCGTATGTTAGGAAATTGTGTAGTTAAAAAGATCATATGAAGGTTTTAAATAAGGTATTCATTACATGAAGATAACAATGTTGAAAGGGAATGTAAGATATATTATTTTATTTTTTGAATTTTTTGTTTTAAAATGAAAGGTGTGTAAACGATAAACAATGAATAATAAAAATAGGATAATAAAAATAATCAGATATACCGTGTTTGGTTTTTTTAATAAAATTTTTAAAATGCAGATATTGGGACATTTTGGATTGAATGCAATGGAGGCAGGGGAATCAACCTTATTCTTCCACATTAAATTGCCTTGTATTTGAGAAAGCTAGCAGTCTAAGTGCTATGGACCTACCCGGTAATATTACCTCTGGACAAAGTTCTCAAACAAACCCCGTTGACAGCTTCGAACACAACTTCCCACAAACTCCTTCTTTAGCCTCAGATCCTCCTTTGATAAAGCCCAAAACTGCTCTTTTCATGCACCAATGAAAACGTTCACTTGTGCACCTTTTCTCCCTTTGTTTTAAAGTCCATACTCCCATGTGACCAAGCACTCGACCTTAGGATAAGGATGTCGTCGTCATAGGTTTTCTGTTGTGGAACAATTACAATGTTGGTGGTTCTGAAGTGGACACCGTCGATGATCCTGAAGTGTAAGGAAAAAAATATTTTTATGGACATCTCAGAGGATGTTTCGGAAGATGATGTTGAGGCTCCCCTTGTGGCCGTGTCACCTGAACCCACTAACATGACCCCTCCCTTAGACCCTCCCGAAGTAGAAATGATCATTTCCCTAAATTCTCTCACTGGCTTCTCTACTCCCCAAACCCTCAAGCTAATTGGTTACATTAAGCATAGGTAGGTCATCATTCTTGTTGATAGTGGAAGCATCCATGATTTTATCCATCACTGAATTGCCCAAGAAAATAATTGCTATATCCATGCTGTTAATAATTTTCAAATCATGATTGCCAATTGCGGGTCCATGAAATGTGGAGGGCATTATGAAAAAGTGTGTCTCCAAATTGGTCAGTACCACATGAAATCTAATATGTTTTCTATCGACATGGGTGATTGTGACATTATGTTGGGTGCAGAATGGCTAAGGAATTTGGGTCCCATTCTCATGGAGTTTAAGGAATTAACCATGAAATTCGACTAGGAGGGCCAACAATATAAGTTCCAAGGCATCACCTTCGGTTCCCCAGAGATCATCAGTTCCCATCGCATGGAAAAGATGCTCAAAAAAGGTCATTCTGTCATTATTGCACAACTCCGTGCCATTCAAGCCATTGAGACACCCTCTGTGCCTTAGGACCTCCAATCCATCCTCTATAAACATTAAGTGTTTTTTTCCACTCCCTAGGGACTCCCTCCTTCCCATGGTGTTCATGATCATTCCATTCCCCTTGTCCCCATAATCCTTCCTCCCAATATCCGTCCCTATCATCATCTCTTTTACCAAAAAAATGAAATTAAGAAAATTGTTCAAGAATTGCTCCATACATGTGTTATCCGCCCTAGTACAAGCCCCTACTCTTCTCATGTGGTCATGGTCCTTAAGAAAGAAGGTTCTTGGCACATGTGTCCTGAATTTTGTGCCCTCAACAAACTAACCATTAAAGACAAATTTCTCATTCTTGTTATTAATGAACTCTTGGATGAATTGAGTGGCACCCAATTATTTACTAAACTTGATCTTTGTTCTAGCTACCACCAAATACATATGAACGAGGAAGACAATCCTAAGACTGCATTTATAACTCATGAGGGCACTATGAGTTTTTGGTCATGCCCTTTGGCTTGTGTCATGCTCCCTCCACTTTCCAAAGCCTCATGAATCATGTCTTCCGTCCTTTTCTTCATCATTTTGTCTTAGTTTGCTTTGATGATATCCTCATCTATAGTAAAACCTGGACAACCCATCTTGCTCATGTGGATTGAGTTCTCCATCTACTCTCTTAGCATCAAATTTTCCTAAAACAATCTAAATGTGATTTTGGTGCCTTAGAGGTTGAGTACTTGGGTCATCTTGTTGGCAAGGCCGGTGTCAAGGTGGATCCTAAAAAGATTGAAGCTATGCAAGATTGGCCTTACCCAAAGAATCCCAAAAACTTTCATGGATTTTTGGATTTAACAGGTTATTATCGCAAGTTTGTTAAGAATTATGGAAAGATTGCGGCACCTCTCACTAGTCTCCTTAAAAAGAATTCTTTCACTTGGACTCCAGTATCTGCTAATGATTTTCAAACCTTGAAGATGGCCATGTGCACCACTCTAGTCCTAGCCCTTCCTAATTTCACAAAGACCTTTTTCCTAGAATGTGATGCTTCCGAGAAAGGAATCGAAGTAGTCCTTATGCAAGAGGGTTGGCCTTTGGCCTTTACCAGCAAACAACTGTCATAGTGAAATTTGGTCAAATCAATTTATAAAAAGGAAATGTTGGCTATTTTTCATGTCGTGGATCTTTGGCGCCCTTATCTATTGGGGAAACACTTCCAAATTAAGATAGATCATCAAAGCCTCAAGTATTTTCTAGAACAACGCCTTTCCTCCCCAGAGAAAAAAAAAAGGGTGACTAAGCTCTTTGGATACGATTATGAGAATTTACAAGAAAGGAAAAGACAATGTGGTTGTTGATGCACTTTCCAGAAAATATGAAGATGAAGGGTCCCTTTTTTCTCTCTCCTTCATTGTACCAGATTGGCTCCAAGCTGTTCGTCAGGAATGGCTACACGATTCCAAAAGTTCACCTCTGATACAACAATTGCATGCCAATTCTCCAGTTTCCACAGGGTACTCTTGGCTCAATGATGAGATTCAATACAAAGGTCGTTTGTATTTAGGTAAACAACCAGAACTTAAATCCATGGTACATTCTAAGCTTCATGCTACACCCACCGCTGGGCACTCAAGGTTTACCAAAACCTATGACCGGTCAAACATTATTTTTTATGGGATGGTATGAAATAGGACGTTCACAATTTTGTGGCAGAATTTGATGTTTGTCAACAAAACAAGGGAGGAACAGTCAAAGCTCCTGGCACACTACAACCACTTCTAATTCCACCTACTATTTGGAGGGATATCTCTATGGATTTTATTGTAGGATTACCTAAATCGGGCAATAAATCAGTCATCATGGTGGTAGTTGATCATCTTTCCAAGTATGCTCATTTATTTTCTCTTCAACACCCATTTACAACCTCCACGGTGGCTCAACTTTTCATGGATCAGCTCTTCAAGCTTCATGGCATGCCTCATTCTATTGTTTATGATTGCGACCCAACTTTCACCAACAATTTTTGACAAGAACTGTTCAAGCTACAAGGCACCCAATTGCATCTTAGCATAACTTATCATCCCCAGACTGGTGGTCAAACTAAAGTTGTCAAAAAGTGTTTGGAAACATATTTGAGGTGTTTTGCATCGGAAAGGAAAAATTAGTGGGCTCAATGGTTACCACTAGTTTAATGGTGGTACAACACTTCTTACCATACAACTACCTGCATGAATCCTTTTGAAGCGGTATATGGAAAAAAGCCACCTTCATTTCTCTCATACTTACCAGGTGTCTCGAAGGTCCAAGCGGTTGACCAAATGCTTACATTTCGAGAGGCTATTCCTTGTACCCTCAAAGAGAATTTGGTCATGGCCCATAATTACATGAAGCAACAAGAAGATCAAGGTCGCTCTGAACATCAATTTGCAGAAGGAGATTAGGTGTTTCTTTGACTGCAACTTTATAAGACAAATTCTCTCAACGATGACCATTGTCAAAAACTGGCGCCCAAATTTTATGGTCCTTATACCATTCTCAAGCATGTGGGATAGGTGGCCTATCAGTTATCTTTGCCTAGTCATTCTAAGCTCCATCCTATTTTTCATGTTTCCTGCTTAAAGAAGGTCATTGGAACTAAGTGTCAAACTCAAACCAACCTTCACGAGTTGGATGAAGAAGGCTCCATTTGGCTACATCCACAAGCATTTTTGGACCAACGTGAGCATCGTCTGCATCAGTGCACCATCAAGGAAGTGTTAGTGCAGTGGAAAGATACAAGTCCAGTCGATGCCACTTGGGAACCAATTACCATTCTGCAACAATTTCCTCATTTCAAGCCTTGAGGACAAGGTTGTTTTTAAGGGGGAGGACATGTTAGGGACCTAACTCCTCACGTAGGTATAATAATATATTTCCATGTAATAAAGGTCAATATTAATAAGGCCTAGAAATAAGGAAGAATAAGTCAAATGTAAGAATACCTAATAGAAGCTTCCGCTTCTAGAAGGATCTTCCTCTAGATTTTTCTTTTGGATAGACATATTTAGTATAAATAGGAGTAGAGGGTATGAAAAGTTTTGTCTTGGATATTATTGTAATATATATTTGCTCTGCTAGAGTTTGCCCCCTCGAGGAGGCAAGTGAAAATTGATCTCAGTAATCAAAGTGCTCTTTCTGGTGTTATTTTGATATTATTATGGTATTATTGTGGTATAGTTCTGGTTATATCATTGTTTATCTACCATTTCTAGCTAATTATTTATCTTCTGCATACTATTTTGTATTTGGAATATTACACTATGATTTTTGTTGTCGGCACAACTCTTTAATATATTTGGATGTCCCTATATGATGGTCTTGACGATCTAATCACAATAATTGATTTTGAAAAGGGTCACCCCGATCAAATCTCCGTCGTCGATTCACCTATACTATAGAATGGATTCTACAATCACCAAACTTGACTGGATCGACCCCTAAAATGTAATTATGGTTGATTCTTCACTTCGGTAGCCTCAATCTTGTTCCAATTTATAGCCAGGGTCTAAACAAGGTCCCTACAATCACAAACACTTCACCAATCTATCTAAACAAGTTAAATGCAAAGTTAAGGAAATTACAAAAATACACAGTAACCAAGATTCCACGAACAATGATTTTTCATTAAGACATCTAAAGGACTGCACACACACTCTCACACAATCCCCCTCCCCTATTTCACTAATCATTACAAATATATTTGGAATCTCTCTGGTAGCTACTCAAACCAACAAACCCCGAGATATGTCAACAAATCCTTAAACTAGAAATTTGTTCCTAAGATTTTGAAAAAAATTAACACCTACCAAAACAAACCCAATGGAGATATCTTCTAGAGACACTTCGTAATTATTACAAATAAAAACATGAAAAAAAATTAGGGAACCAACTCCCTTGGTAAATGGTTTGTGACCCTTGGGTAAATTTCAAAATTAACATGGTTGATGCTCCTACATCAGATTCTGAAGGAAGAAAATATTCATGGACTCTTGTCCATGAGGTCTTCAACCTGTTTTCCATGTTTCTGGATCTCTGCAAAACTCATCCAAGTTGCATCTTCTATTGGAAGATATTTCCATTTCACCAAATATTCACTCATAGACACCAGTCTATTCACCTTATTCAATACCAAGAATATGATTTTTACTTATCTGTTCAAACTTCAAGGAAAAAATTAACCAAACAACTAGATGTGGGTGTTCGCCTTTCCACCCAACCATAGGCTTGTTGAGATCATTTCCCTCTTTCAAAATCCTCCCCCTTTATATTTTCCCAAATTATTTTTTCCATTTATTTTCCCTCTTCTATACCTACCCTCACTTCCCATTTTCTTTTCTCCCTTCTCTTTTCCCTTTCTAGTTACTATACTTAGTCGTTTATCAAAACGACGGGTTCGCGGACTCACGAATATTCATCTCCATCCATACTCCCATATCATGAGTCCGACCAACTTCCATATTATTCTATACTTAACCATTTCTACAATCGTGGGTTCGCGGGTTCAAGCTTTCATATTCCAAGTTCCACAATATCCATTTTGCACCAAAAGATCCGCGATCTACATTATGACCATCATACTTACCGAGAACCTAAGTATCTCATCTCTCCTATATTGAGTCTGACCGATTGCATTACAACACTTAGCCTATTTTCAAACTTTCACAACTGCGGGTTCACAAGTTCCTAGTTTGGAGGATTCACAAAAATTCCCAAATCCTAATCGCTCTTGTACGTCCCCGCCATCCTCATGCTTTTCCCAATATGCATTTAAGAATGGTTTAATGCTACTAACTCATCATGTAGGTTCCATAAAGATCAGCATTAATAAGCGAAGGGCTCAAGGAGATTTCTCATTAAACTGCATTAAAGCATGATTTGACGAAGATTATATTATTGTTATCTCTCTCAAGCACTCATTACAAATATTATCTGGATTAAAGGAACACTCATCAACTTATGGCCACAGTAACTCGACATCAGTTCTGTGGTGATACTTTGAATATTTTTGGACGTGAGGACCAGAACATTTAGTGGTCTAGAGCATATTCTTACTATTCATCCCCTTCTAATCAAAAGGAAGTGATCTGGACATCCAAAATTTCTCGTGCTGGGTGTGTCCCTGATGATTTCGACTGCAAGGAATCAGTTGCATGGTGCGTTGAGAAATACATACCGAGTCAGCATATTATTCAACTTCAAGAACATTCTCCCATCTCTCTTTCACCTCAAGTGTTCCGTAAAATGTTGAAGCTCCCTGAGCCAACACTTACTTTCAAAGGAGAGGATTGCAAGGATTTCCTGAAAAAGCATGGACCTATTTCTAGAGTTCTTGGAGAATCCCGTGACTGTCCCTGAAGACATTATCGGGTTGCAGGTCGACTCGTTCAAAAAACCCTTTCAGGAAATTGCTTGGTTGTTCACCAGGGTGACAGGCCAAGAAAGTACCGCCAACATTTCCCGTATGATTCTTTATATATTATATTTTATAGTAAAAAAACAAGCTATTTACAATTGGGGAAAACTAATTTCCATTGAAATCTCCTCACAATTGTCACAATACAAAAAAGACAAGAATTTTTTTATGGCTTCTTATTTGGTGTTTGCGATAGAATACTGCTGTCATTTTCCAAAATTGTCTATCTGTAAGAAGGTGAACTGTGAACTTGATCCAGTTATCTTCTGGTACCAAGCATTGTGGAGGCACAAAGCTTCTTTTTTATTTCTATGAAGTTTTCAATGATTTTGTGTCGGTTTTTAAAGGATTATTGTTTGGAAGAGATACCCCCAGAATATCTGACCAGGCAAGTAAATTCCTGGATAAAAAGAGGACGTTGGAGCAAATGGAAAATCACAATGTTATTAGGATTTTCAGTTCTAAGGAAAATGCCTCCTTTCTTCCATGCCATGTATCTGATAAAATGTTTATTACGGAAGTCGCAAGGCAATATAATTTCTGGTTGCACTTTTTTCGTGAGAAACGAAAAAATCAATTCATACCCCTGCCTTGGAAAATTGGGGACTTTATTTTCAGGAATATAAACAAAACGATGAATTTGCAAACCACTTCCACAGTCTAAATATGAAATATGCTGAAAATATAAAAGGGTTTGACCCTAACGAAATTTTTGTGGAACATATGCTAGCAGTAGGATTCAAAAATTCATTTATTCACACTGTTCTGAGTGAAGAAGAATACAATAAATTAGGCAATCCTTCTCACAATGTTGGTGACTTGGAGAAAATACTTAGTACTAATAAATTTTACAAGCTGAAAGGAAAGGGTCCTAGCGAGAAGAGCACCCAGTCCCCAACTATCACTCCTAATACTACCACATCTTGGAGCAATGCTCTAGTGACCCACCCAACCAGGAAATTTACCAACACTAGTTCTAGCGACGGAGGAGAAAAGAATCCTCCGTCGAGAAAAATCGAGAGCTCGCACAAGCTTCCTCTGAGAAAAAAGAGGAAAAATGTTGTGCAATAGGAAGAATACCACCGCATAGAAAGTGACATCAATAGATTATACCTTGAAGACATGGAGCTTGAGACAGATATTGAGAAGATGTTTCCCACAATGGATCAACCAGGGAACACATCCCATCAAAATTCATCATTGGAAATTATTGAGAATGAGAACTTCAATGAGGAAGAGTCATTTACTTTTCAGAGTGTTGTATTTGACAAGGAATATGAGAAATTGATTATTGAGAAAGGTGATGTTTAGAATAAGAAAGGAAAATATCGTTCAGAGGTTGACCTAAGAGATATGCGGCCTTCCCATATTTCTAGAATTCATAGACCAACCGGGGATGCTCTAGATGTCTCCATTGGTGGTCTTGAAGCGAAAAACATGAAATTGAAAGAAATGATCAAGGAACTGGAAGATGCCTTAATGCCTCTTCCATTTCTTGCCATTCCTTTGAAAATCGTTGGACCCACCACACTAGCTACTAAATTAAAAGGATCCTCGATCTTACTTACATTATCCAGGATCTATGTGGAGATAAATATTAAGAAAATAATGGCATTGATCATAGAGGCTTGAGAAACTTTGAAAAACATTGATTCTTTTGGATTGAGGGCGCATGCCTTCCACAGGTATTTGCAAGACGAATTGAAAAATGATTTTTTTTTTTACCTTGATGTTGTGATACCCTTCGGAAATAGGTTTCCAACATGAAAAAACTAAGGAGAAGAGTAGGATCTGCCCTCCCCAAGCTAGATAAAACAGTGGAACACATGCTGGAAAGAGAACATAAAAAACTTGAATAATATTGTTCAAGCATGAAACCAAGCTATATCAAAGAGGGAAGAATCATTCAGGAGGCTTATGGAAATAGAATTAGCCGTGATTACTAACAAATTACAATACCCCAAACTAATTCTCAACTCGATATTCCTCACAAAGCAACAATTTGAGGAACATGTTGAGATTTTTAAAGGGTTGTCAGTTGAAAAGTTCTATAGTAACACATGTTGGAAAGAGAAGATAAAAAACTTGAATAATATTGTTCAAGCATGAAACCAAGCTATATCAAAGAGTGAAGAATCATTCAGGAGGCTCATGGAAATAGAATTAGCTGTGATTACTAACAAATTACAATACCCCAAACTAATTCTCAACTCGATATTCCTCACAAAGCAACAATTTGAAGAACATGTTGAGATTTTTAAAGGGTTGTCAGTTGAAAAGTTCTATAGTATACTTGAATATGATGAGGACGACATAAACAATTGTCTAGTGGACTACTCCATGAAAAATCAGGACATTGAAGAAGCATTACATGGAATTTCCCTTGATCTGAGAGACTTAGAGGGAGAGTTGTTCAACATCAAAATCTGACATGAAACCAATGTGGCACCAATGAAAAGTTATACTAAAGAATGGTTCAAGAAAGCTATGGACAAATTGAGTAACGAGGGGCGAGAAACAGTCTAGACAGTTCTTGTAACCATTAATGAAGACAATAAAAGGACACCAACAAGAAAGTGAAGACACGAGAGACCATCATAGTAAGTTTATGTTGATCACATCTTTCTTTATTTATCAAATCCTTCATCCAGTTACTTCGCTTCTTTGAATAGAAAGGTTTAACCAAAGACTGATAACCTCTTTTTTCTTCTTACCAGGTCTTGTTGTTCTTTTACTGCCCACCATATTTCTTCTAAAATCTTCATTCTTGTTTATATTTTATTTATGGTTTGCGGGAGCCCCAATCCCAGTCTTTAAGACAAACACATTTTAAATTTCAAAGAAGATGTAACATACTATATATTTTTTATAAATTTCAAGAGAGCTATTTCGGGATCAGTTTTGACTGTGCTTTGTAACTCTAAGTTTTGAGTATAAAGTATTTGAGATTGATCCATCATTATATTTATTTGAGGTTCCCATGTGTCCACTCTGTTAAAGTTCTCTTATGCATGCAGATCATCTTCTTTTTATTTTTATGTGACAAGAAATATTTATTTTAAACTATGATGGATGTGAGGAAATTTTGTTTATTTGCTTTAAATGTGTGAAGTGTGTGGTTCCTAGTCCATTCTCAAGAACTTTCTTTAAAAAATAAAAGAAAACATTTTCCATTTATATTTCTTACAATCTTTATATTTCTTTGATTATCACGCCATACTTATGTCAAGTCCCATATTCTGAATATCTAGAATTCCAAGAAAATATTAAAGTAAAGAGGAGTACCACCTTTATAAAAATGCAGGGGGATTTACATCCTCGTGAGTTTGTCATTTTGGTCCTAATGGATTCAAGTGTCAACAAGGATCAACATCAACAACTCTCTACAGTCCTAAAACCCCCGTGCTAATCCATGATACCACCAGGGAATTCTTCCTCAGATTCTCGAGAAAATACGATAAGGGTTTTCCTCATCTCCCTTAGCCAGGGCCCTGTCGAGGTTTATCAGACACCCTCCCAATGTCCATATCATGGCCTATCTATTCATATTGGGGACCTCAACTCTCAGACCAGTCCTAAAATCCCCAAGCTCCTTATTCTAAGAATTGCATCCCATTTCCCCCCCCCCTTGGACTCCTAAAATCCCCAAGCTCCTTATTCTAATTGCATCCCATTTCCTTGGACTCCCCTCTTTTTATGTTCGCATTCCCCACACATGAATGTTCTTGACCTATCTTATTCCTTCTATTAGAAGGAACCCTTGGGGTCAAAATGGGTGAAAAATTCATACTTATTCTTACCCCTATCTGGAATATTCCGTTGTCCTAGCCATATTTACCATATCTATATTCATGGGGGTGGTTGGTTGTTCAACTACCACCCCTTCTCATTAATTGATTTTTTCCTTGGAATTGGGTATAAGGAAATAGTCTGAATATTTTCAAAAAATAATATCTCAACAAGGGGGTTTGGGTTATTTCAACATAATGTGCCCCCTCTCTAGGCTTCCTCAATCTTTCCTCTAGTGGTATCATGGCCAATACTTTAAGACTTCATCCCATAGTAAGCTAGTTGGCAGTTACAATTTAAACAATAAAACATTTACATTATTTTCATACCATGGCATGGAAATCATTATTCATGAATAATTACAAGTTGGGGGAAACAAGGGTGTTACAATTATTAATTTTGATTAATTAATTTAATTATTAATAATTATTACTATTTTAAATTATTATCTATTATTATTAATTTAATATTAATTATTATTTTTATAATATTTAAATATTCATGAGATCGATGATTATCATAAGTCTATATTATAATGTACTAATCATGAGAGGAAAAACCATGTATACATAAACAAAATACCCGACCAACATTCAATAAATTTCACACCATGATAGAAAAAAACCATGTATCTATAAACACAATTATGAAATTTTACCACACTAACAGTCAATCAATTTCACTCCATGGAAGAAAAAAACCATGTATATGGAAATGCAATGATAAAATTTTAAATTAAATAATTGATAACCATGTAATGTTTTCTACCTATAAACAAGTGGCACACTGCCACCCTAGGGAAATGCTAACTTTATATACAATATTGCATGAAAAATTATGTACACCTATAAGGAAATGTAATGGATATGACATTAGAAGTTGACTGAATTGTTGGTAATTCCCTCCTAATCTTCTGGACCCTCCTCCTCATCACTCTATAAAAACATAATAAAATAAACACAAGTTCAATAAAATAAAAAAATTGCTAACATTTAAAGATATAATAAAAAACACAAAGGTTAAGTAGTTGTTAATACCCTCTGATTCCTTCAAGTCACCCTCATTATCATAAGTTTGGAAAAAGAAAATATATTTCAATCAATGAATACATAATTCCAACTATATATAAGTGAAAAGATAAGTTCACATAATCAATAATTAATTACCTAGGGCATCGACTTCAATTCTTCCACTATTCTTTCATAACCTTTCCTTAGAGCATACTTTAATTCTGTGTTAGTGAGCTCATGACTATAGTTGTTTAGTTGTATGCAATAATAGAAATCCATATTTAATAATGACATGTATTTAAGCTAATATATTAACATAATAAATGAGATTATATAGAGAAACTTAAAAAGTGCCCTCTAATTGATGACCTCCCAACTTGACGCAAATAATTTGTAATTGATAATTTCTTTGCATTTATTTGGGCTTGTACTCTACATAAGATAAGGTAAGAACAATTAAGTTTATCAATGTCTGACAAATGACCACAAAAGCAGGTCAATGATACTAAAATATTACATTAGAGAAACATAACAAGTTAAAAACATATATCAAAATAAATAATTGCAAGCATATCAAAATGAATAACTACAATCATATACTATTTATTACCTTTCTGTCCTTTTTCTGTGGTGTCTCAAGGTCCACTCCTTGTTCCTTAGAACATCAACAATCCTCTTGGCCTCCAAGAAATCTTTAGGAATTTTTTTAAATACAATTTTATAAATATTATATGGTTTTTGTTTTATGTCGACTTTTTCTTCCTCATTGAGCATTACAATGTGTTCACTAAATTTGTTTAAAACCACATAAAATGAAGTCACGTATAAAATTCAATGATGATACATAATTAAATATAACAAGTGAAGGACTAGAAATATGAGTGAGCATATGAGACTAATTTGAACATATTTCACTTGATATGGTTTCTTCTCCTCCTGATAGTCTCAAAGAATCTATAAAGAGCCTGGTTATCACTAAATTATACATTTTATAACCTTCTATGTAGATGTTTTAGTGCTCTTTGGTTACTAGCACTACTTATTTTAGATCAATGTTTATGGTATTTTTTGACCACTCCATTGTGACAATGTGAAAAATTATGGAAAATTGTGCCACTACCAAACTTCCAAACCTCTCCTTTATTAAAACTTGTATATATCTATATAGAAGTGCATATCCTCTATCCTTTTCTGACACAAATCTTCATCTATGTTCATCCTCATCTCTATGCAATGTGCTCAAACATTAATATGCACATCATAGAATGAGTAAGTACCATAAAAAATGTTGTATTGGACTCAATTATACTCTAATTTTCACTATAAAATGAAAGATAACTCCTACCACAACTAACATTCTCAAATCTACTACAACTAAGATCCCTATAACTTTCTCCCCACAACTTGAATTCAAGTACTCCATATATATGTATGGTCTCTCTTTTTTGTTTATACTTTTTATAAAATCTACAAGTTCTTTTTATCAAGATTTTCTACAACATAAAACATACTAAGTAACGATTAGAATTATAAATGCAACCCTTCATAGGTTATATACATATTTTTGTTCATTGATTGCAAATATTTTAAATTTTATTCTTTGATGTCCCTCCACCCTTGATGTCCTTCCCCTCTTTCCCTATGTCTAACATCATCATTTGAGGAATCACCATTCAAATCCACATGATCTATAGATCGGTTACAATGATATAGTACTAGTTAGTTAATTATATAAAATCTATGGAATAAAATATATCCATAATTTGACATGAGCATTGAGAATACACACATATAACGTCAACATATATAGATATACAAAGACTAACTCTCTATCTAGAAGAAATATACATAGACTGACCCTCTAACTCTGTATCCCACTAACCCACAAACATTGAACCACTCTTTTTGTTAGCTTAGTTTATGTGAATTGTATTTTGGTATGAGGAATTTAGATTCTTCCATCAAGTTATCATATTTTGTAGAATGTCTTCAAGAAAAATTATAGATGAAGAGTAATATATATCCAAGTCAAAATGAAATTGTAGAGACGTTAGAATGGCTAGGCAAACAAGCCACATTGAGTCTCCTTAGAGATATTTTGAATTGCACTATTAGAATATCATTGCATTCATTATTTACAAGGTGAAAATTGAATTCATAGCTCCAACTCTCCTTTGCTAAGGTCTCCAACCCATAGCTCCATGGTGGTATTTCAACCTACAATGTAAGGATGTGACAAAGGGTCACCTATTATCCTTAGTGCAATGGAGGTTTGGTCATATGTTCAAATCCCTACTATAGTAAGGGTGTCATAGAGTTTAAATATAATGCTTCTTATGCCCATTTGTTGGTAGGCATAAGAATCCCATAAATGAATAGGCTATATAATTAATTTAAAATATACATGGGATACCTAGTGATAATGCCAATACTTCTCCATTAGTAGATAGCCTTTCCTCTACAAAAAATTCCCCTCCAATGGTGTCATATGTTAGCTGAATTATATGTATAATTTATGAACATTAAATTATCAACCGGGAGTCCATAAACTTAGAATTGCAAGCAAAATATATGCATGATTAGAGAATATCCTATCCTATCTAAAAATCATTCAGAAAGGATATCTATGAAACATGTTAATAATTAGGGTGTCTTTTTTCACTGGGCCAACTAGTAGCAAGGTTCTCTAAGGGCACCGATCCCAATCTTTCACCTACTCTAATGGTCAGGGGTTCAACGGATTCGAAAGAAAAATTTCACTCATGAACTATGGCCTTTAGTGGAAGATCTAACCTCTATAATGATCCACACAACATAAATCTAAAGAAAGATTAATGAATATAAATGGAATCCAATACAGAAATGAAACACACCACACTTCATCCATCATTGAATATTTCTTATTCTATATCCACCGTGATTGTAAATAAGGTTGTGTTCAAATTGAACTTTTCTACAATAGTGCTCCATTTGTATAGAGAATCCAATGAATGAATATTAAAAAGAGAAATGAAATCAAATGCAAACATAAAACACACCATACTTGCACAAAAAGAAAAGACTACCAAGATCCATTTGGAGTGAGCTCAATTATCCCAAGAACAAGGTAGAAAACTACTCTAAAACATCATAAACTCTATCAAATCATGAAACACAATGAAAATGAAAACCTTTTTTTTTACATGTGGTTCACGACACCGAAGACCGATACTCACACGTCCATGGATACCCCCCCCCCGCGAAATCCGTGAGAGAACATGGGGAAGCCGAGCATTTTCGAAATATTGGGGGCTCAACAACAAGATGATCATATAGACCCATTTATGGGCATGCCATGTCACTTACAAGGAACTTAACCTGAGTGGGGAGGGTAACGACCATTCCTCCCAACCACCCAAGCTACATCCAATGGACAATGAAACTATAAACTTACAATCCATATGGAAGAAATTCTCAAGATGTTTTATTCACTCCATCATAAGTTGGACATACGCTCAAATAGTCCTCTCTTTGGAATGGAGAAGGAACTCTTATTTATACATAATTTGCTTTGACAATAAGATAAACAACTAATAAATATAGATCCACTTTTCTCTCATGTAGTTACAACCAGTTTGCTAATAATTAGAAGATAATTAGGCGAGAGTGTATCTACACCTCCAACTCACCCGCTCTCAGGATCGATCAAAAATCCCCTTCTGCTGAGCCGAAGCGGCTCCTTGGATTCCCTCGGGAATCCTCGCTAAAACCCGATCCACAGGTCCTTTCCCTTTACTGCACGGTCTTTTACTCTTTACCGTGACCTTTTCTCGACTCAATATCGGGGTTCGAGGTTTTGAACTTCGTGCTGTCGAGAGTCACTATCCTCTCGATTCCCCGATCACCGATGGGACAATTTGCCGATGCGCCCCTTTTCCTCAGCCCCTCCTATCTGTGTTGCTGGTCCACGTGGCCTGCTTTCATATGACCACAATCATAGGTTCCTATCGGGGTTTTGGGATTTACTATGCCAAAATGCACTTGCTCTTTGGATCCGCGATCCTCCGATTCCTGACGTGCTATAATTTTAGCTTGCCCTCCTAGCTCAACCCTGGTCTATATGACCTTGTCCCCGTGACCGCAGTCCTATCTCCCGTTGGGGCTACGGGGTTTCAAATGTCAAAGAGCACTTGCTCACGGGATTCCCGATCCTCGAATCCTGACTCTCCGCTGCACTGACAGCTGGCTTCCACTATGGCTCTTTCCTCTGCCCTGATGTGCTGACAGTTGTCCCCCACTGATCGGGGTTTCACGATTTGTGATTCCAAATGGCGTAAACACCACGTCCACAGGATTCCCGATAACCCAATGGACCAAATGTCGATGGACGGCTTCCTTATTGGGGTTTTTCCCGATGACACCGATCTCCTCCACGCGTCCCTTCCAGATGGACGGTCTCGATTCCTCTGGGATTTTGAGACTTTAGATGTCCCAATTTCCTTGTCCTCAGGAACTCCGATTTCCCGATGACCCAATATCCCGACTCAATGCGGATGTCTGACACCTGTCTCCCTGAATGGATGGCTCAGATTATGTCGGGGTTTTCACTATGAAAGTTCCCGATCACTTGTCCACGGGAATGCCGATTTCCCGATGCGCCTCAGTACCGACGGGCACTCGATCTCCACCATGTGTCTCTGCTAATGGACGGTCCAGATCGCTCCGGTGTTTCGAGACTTGCAATGTCTCAATTTTCTTGCCCTCGAGAATCCCGATTTCCCGATGGATAATCCTCGTGCAGCTTCTATCTGATCTGACAACTGGCGGGATTTCCGCTCCAGATCTGACGGCCCAGATCTGTTCTCCTTCCCTGTGCTCCTTCAAAGGCTAAACTCTATGCAATTCCTCCCGATCCAACGACTTATGGGATTTCTGAGTGAGATCCGACGGCTGACGGTCTCCTCCTTCTGTCGGCTCCTCCCGAGCTCCTCCTGGACATGAAAATCAACGGTCCATATCTCTTCTCCTGCCGATCTGACAACTGGTGCTGCTCCTCCTGAGCTTCTGCATGCTTTCTTCCTTCCCTTGGAAGAAATTCCAAATATTCAAAAGGCCTCGACCTTTGCTTCCTTTCTCCTCTGTGAACTCCTCAACCCTGAGCTTCTCTGCGTGTATAAGAACGATGTTCCTCCTGAGATTTTATAAACTCCGAACTCCTCCAGTGAGTTCTTCAGCCTCTGCACTCCTTGCAGCTCGACTCTGTGCATGAAAGCACTCTCTCTCCTGAGATTTTCCTTCTACTCCAGCAACCCCTTGCTGAGCCTTCGGGGTGTTCAGTAACCTCGCTAAGATCCTTCAATGGATACTTCCTCCATCTCCAGAACTCAAAGAGTTCTCTTCTTTTTGTGCCTACCTGCACACAATCTCAATGCCCACCTGGCAGAGTTTCTTCTCTCACAAAACGTTTAGCATTTCTGTCCTCCTGTGCACTTATACACTGGCTCAATGCCCACCTGGAAGAGCTTCACAGAATCCTCAGTGATTCTGTTTTCTTCTTTAACTCTCAGCAGAGTTCCTTCCTCTGTGCACCAATGTACACACGCTCAATGCCCACTTGGCAGAGCTCTACAAAATCCTCAACAAAATTCTGTCTACAACTGTATTTCTCTCACACAGCCTTGCCTCTAAGGTATTCAACAACCTTGAGGTCTTCCTCCTGAGTTGTTGACTTCATTCCTGTGCCGCAACACGTCTTTGTCTGACTCCGCAGAGTTCAGAAGTGCATCCTCTGTGCACCAGTATTCAGAGCCCACAGTACTCTGTCACACCCTCCTGGCATGAAACCTCAAAGACTTTCACCTGAAATCACAAAAACTCCCTGCAAATGCACTAACACACACATTCACAGTATATGAAAGAACACACACATACATCCATATAACGCAGAATATCATGCAGGAAAAAATTCTTCTGTTTATATTAACAATGGCAAATGCTTGTAATTACAATGGTGTTCCTGAGCTCTCTCTGGCTCTTCTCTTCTTTGCTCTACATGCAGATCCTCACACAACTACCACACTTCACTCCCTCAAAATGAGATCTAAAAAATCTCTTTTTACCTGAGGGGCTCATCGAGCGCTTCCCTCCAGGTCCACCTACTCTATTCAATTACAATAAATGGCTATCTAGTCCAGCATCTGGATCTAGATCTCAGCCGATCTAGCATTAAAGCCGATCTTAACTACAACATGCACAAAGGCACGACTTCCTGGCTCAACAGCCTAAAACATTAATTACATTCATTTCAAATTTAAATGAGGCTACGCCTCCCTTTCATCATTTGAATGTATGTGTGCTGACGTGGCTGGCTGGCTGGCTGGCGTGGAGAGATGCTCCTGCATCAGAATGTATCCCCCCAACTGAATATGTTTTTCATCCTCGGGAAAAAATGGCAAATATGGAAGGACAAAGATCATATCGGCATATGAATTTTTCAAATACATCCATTCTAGAATTCAATGAATTACTGATTAAAGATTAGAAAACAATATACTTGCACCTACTTGAGAATTCCATGGGTTATGCATCTGAGAGATCTTGTGATAATGAAAGAATCTTCTGACTACAACTAATAGAGGATGGATTTGAAGTGAAATAATTTGATCTAAATCATGTTTCTTTCTTTCTCTTGGCTGGAGGAACAAAGGATAAGATCTGAAATTGGAACCTCAGTACCTTCTTATTGTTGGAATTAATATAGAAGTGTTGAACTTTGGAGTTGAATCTTAATTGACTGCTATAAGTGTTTGTTAGTGATATAAAACCATATAGTCTGCATTCATAACTGATCATGTACAAATATATCTATGTGAATACATTTTGTTGAAGTTGAACATAAAGAGAATTCGTTGGATTATCAACCATTATTGAATTTCGTTAACCAATGTGAGACGATTCACCAATAATGAAAATGAGCATCAAGGTATCTTAGTGCTTTATGATAGGTACAAATTGATGTGTTGAAGTTGAGTCCCCAACAAAATTTGACAGTCAAGCGACATTGATGTATTCCTGTTGTTGTCAGCGAGGAAACCTACCATTGATGTATGCAAGATCCAGGGCACTATAAAATGCCTCCAACCTTGATCCCAGATAATGCACTGAAGTCGATGGGATAATATTTGTTAGAAGGAGGGCCTTAAGAAATCCCACATCATCCAACTTGAGTATAGAACAAAATGATTTGAAGAACCATACTAAGATATTTTCACTATCAAACAAGTTTTATTTGGAAAAAGGAAAAGGACATTGAGGTAACTCAACATGCAAGTGATATCAGAGACTTTATTCATGGGTTAGGAGTGTATGGAACATGATAACATGGTAAGCTTGTGATGGAAACATGTGTTGAAGTCATGATTTGGTAGTAGTGGTAATATGAGAAGTTTAAGGTTCACTACATAAGAAAATGGAAGTTTTGACTTCAACATGCATGGATTGTGAAGTTCGGGAGGAGGAAAATAAATGAGCATATTGTGACATAATGGGCTTCTGGAATACTTTATTTGACTTATCTTTGATTTCAACATCTCATAATGTTGTATTTGATTTGATTTTGATGTCTAGATGACATACCTTGCTAAAAAAAGAAATTGGTCTTGAAAATCACTTGTGCATAGATTGGTCTTCTTGATCCTCTCGAGCCCTGCAAAAAATTAGCACTTTCCTTCAATAAAACATGAGATTATATAAGAAGAGAGGTGTGCAGGCTCTCTTCATCCAAAACATAAGAATTTTTTTTTGACAAGTAGTGCTTATGAAACAAATCCAAGGAATAGGAATAAAACAAAATGCACTTTTTACATGTTGAGGAGTGGTGGCCAACCTAGACCTCCCGACGATATTTCAGTGATAACTTCTTTGTTTGATATCCGATTTAAGTGATTCAAAATCCAATTAAAAGTGGATTCATAGGGATATCTCCATTAGAAAAAAAAAAAATTAAAATTCCTCTAGATATGTCAAATCATCTTAGGAACAACCTGCATAACAAAGTTGTTTTCTAATTCCCCCATAGACCAACAATCGATATTTTAATCATAACATTTTCATTAAAGATTGGATTGAAGAGATTCCACCTGGATATTAAATTATATTCATGTAGGTATCTCCAATAGAAACATTTTTTTAAGACAATAATAATTTCTAGGTCAAATATGCAAAGGGACAACTTAGGAAATAAAGTTTGAGGAATGCAAATTTATGATAGACAGTTACTATTTTGGACATAAATTTCTTGTATGATATCAAAATTAAGTGATTCAAATTGCGTTGTAAAATATATTCATAGGATAATACACCATATAAATATGTTTTAAATATATCCATTTAGGTATCCAAAAAGTGATTGTCCTAACTATGTTCTTGAGTTGTCTACTCTACATCCAGTCAATGTTTTTGGTCATAAAATTTTCGTTTGAAACCCAAATTGAGTAATTCAAATTTTTTTAGAAACTACACTCCAAGGTATATATATCCCTTAGAAACAAGTTTTAAAGAGTCTCAATTTTAGTCCCTCAAATCTTGACTGACCCAACTTTGTTTTTAAGAGGTTTCCAATGTCAATTTGCTACAAAAAAAGGACCATTTTTCTCCTAAAATATGATCTAGGTATGTGGGATTCTTGGTGAGTGTGTCTATGATAATTTTATGAGTTTATCCCCCAAAAACATCCAATACCCATCTTATAAATATTAAACATAACTTTTAGAAAACTTATGGTATGTTGATGAACTTGTAACAAATCATCACTCTATTATGTAAATTCAGACAAGAATTTTTCTCACAAATCAAATGAATTAAATTGGATTGTCTTTTGGAAATATCCTATCCTTCCTTGAAATCCTCCTCTAGATACATCCCTTCTCCATTTAGATATTCCTGCCAAAGTGTTAGTGGTTGGAGTGGTTCTTACTGCACCACAAGTAAAAAGATTGAAATGATTTATCAAGAAATCAATTTAATTCAATTTATAAAATGTTGATTAAATTCACTTGCATAAAAGGAAACACACTTATTTGTGAAAAGGGAAACAATGAGGCTTCAGAGAAACTCACTAAAGTGAATGCGTCTAGCTAGAACCCTTTCAGAAGTTTTGAAGTAAGGGCACCTTTGTGTCTTACCACCTCTCCTCCCCCAAGTTGCAATTACAACTAAATTACGCACTAAATAGAAAACAACCTACCTATTATCTAATCCCTTTAGCACCTCCCTAACAACGATGCCAAAAATGTCAACCAAATTATATGTATAATTCTTGAACATTAAATTATCAACCAAGAGTACGTAAACTTAGAGATACAAGAAAACTATATGCAGGATTGAAGCCTATCCTATCCTATATAAAAAACATTCATAAAGGAAATCTATGAAACATGGTGATCATTGGGTTGTGTTTCTGCACTAATCCAAATAGTAGCAAGGCTTGTGAAAGGGAACCAATCCCAATCATTCACCTACTCTAATAGTCAAGTGTTCAAGGGATTCGAAAGCGGAGTTTCACTCATGAACTATGGCCTTAAGTGGAAGATCTAACCTCTGTAATAATCCACACAACATAAATCTAAAGCAATATTAATGAACATAAATGAAACACACCACACTTCATCCATCATTGAATATTTCTTATTCTATATCCCCCATGGTTGTAAATCAAGTTGTGTTCAAATTGAACTTTTTCTACAACAATGCTCCATTTGGTAAATAGAGAATCCAATGAGTGAATATTAAGAAGATAAATGAAATCAAATGCAAACATAAAACACACCATACTTTCATAAAGGAAAATACTACCATGATCCATTTGGAGTGAGTTCAATTCTCCCAAGAACAAGGTAGAAAACTACTCTACAACATCATAAACTATATCAAATAATAAAACATAATGAAACTATAAACTTACAATCTATATGGAAGAAATTCTCAAGATGTTTTATTCATTCCATCATAGATTGGGCATATGCTCCAAGATTCTTCTCTTTGGAATGGAGAATACACTCTTATTTACACACAATTTTCTTTGAGAATAAGATAAATAACTAATAAATATAGATCCATTTTTCTCTCATGTCATTACAACCAATTTGCTAATAGTTAGAAGATAATTATCTCTACAAATCCTCTGACAAATATCTAAGAAATTTAATAAGAAATCTTATCAAAACTTCCATGATTCTTCTCCATCAAATATCCTTATAGTGATTATTCCCAAATTTTCCTCAAATCTTCAAAGGTTGAGGATGCAATTAGAATTTGAGGCTAAGTGGTAAAATTTGGCATTGTTGGAATCTTCAAATTGACCTGTATTTATCACCAAACTAACCCAACTTTCAAGGTTAAGTGAGAACATGTTAATTTTATAATATTTAATCATAAATTCACTTAAAATACTAAAATAAATAAATTGGAAAATATCTTGAACCTAATCCCACTTAAAGCATGAAAATGGACTTAATACAAGGTTACGAGAAACAATAAATGATTAAAAGTCAAGAAAAATGACGTGAAATAATGGTTAAAAGGATGGAAATTTGGTGACTCAACATCTCCCCCCAATTGAACATGTTGCATGTCCTCATGCAACCTTGCATTTGATTCCTTTGAACTGTGTGATGGAGTCTTCTTTCTTTGAAAAATATCTGAGTGGTTGTTGTGTTACCTGTGGTTGGTTCTTGTGTGACAACCACAAGTTTTGCAAGTGTTGGTTCTTGTGTGACAACAATTAACTTTTAGGATTAACCTATTTTCTACTGCAACAAAGAATCTCCCCCCTTAAACAACAACCAATCACTGCTGATAATCCAAACCATTTCAAGACAACTCAATCTTGAACCAAATTCATTAGGTAACATGTTGTTGACTTTGATTTTGACCATGAAATAAAATTGTCATCATGTAGCCTGGAGCTAGTCTGATCAACACTAAACCACCTCGGTGCCTCTAGAAACAAAACCCATATGGGGAATTTCCTCTTGAATACATGTTGGTATGCCAATAATTGAAGAGGGTTACCAGAGTGCAAGCTAATTACATGATTCTTGTAGAAAAATTGGTCATCCATTTTCTCATTATTTGTCAACCAGATTCTTCTGATTTTTTTTTGATTTTTTGGTATTACTCTTATGCTTCTATCCACAAAAAATAACAGTAAATAGATGCCTAAATCTCGAGAAATTACCAAAATGGTTGTAGTTTACGGTGGCTAATTTATCACAAAATGTAAATTTATTTGAGCTGAAATTTACGATATTTATTCCTCCTACCTTGATACATTTATGGTCCAAATTTCATGGCAATCCGATGCACACATTGCGATATATAAGCAAATCAATTTCTCCATTATAAAAAAAAACAATGCATTGAAAATTGCAAAAAAAATGCACAAAAATACATGCCCCGGGCTCATTTTAAATCCAAATTGAGTGTTTCAAAAGGAAGATGGTGCATTTGATCATTTATCATATTATCATAACTGTATATTTCCATTTTTATGAAAAAAATTCACAATTGTGAAAAAACATTGGATTCTATTTTTCTACACGTAGCGGTAAAAAAACATAAATTGCCTTAAAAACATACTCACAAAACCATTATTGATAAGATACCACCATTCTAGCTAGCTTCTATGATTTGGATTTTACAATATTTTGTATTCCAGATAGTCATTAATAGAATCTGAGTTTTATTGTATTATTGTGTTCCTTGTAGTATATTTGTGTATTCCCTTGTTATATCTCTATTATAGCTCTTCCTTCATGTTGTTCTCAATATAATTCGGGTTATTTGTATCGGATAAATATGATCTTTGTTGTTTCTATGCGAATGTCCTTGATGAGGTCAAGATACTGAGATTTGGGTCTCGAATTGGTTGAGGTTGGGGAGTAACACTCCCACTGACCCAAGCATCCTCCAATGGAAGAAGAAAAGGGAGACGATGTAGTAGGAGATCCTATCAAATTGTTTCTCGAGGAAGTCCTCGCATGACAGAGGAACACGATGATGGATAAATTTGCCTAGATCCTCAATGGTCACCACCAACAACAAAGGAACCTTTAACCAACAGTCACTTTGAAGGTGATACACCCTTTAAGGTACAAGTTAACTTTGATATTCCTTTATTTGAATGTCAGATAGGTCCCAACAATTTGGAAAAATGGTTAAGTCTTCTAGAGGGTTATTTCTCGGTCCAAAATTTTTCCAACAGTGAAAATATCACCTTCATGCTCCTTAAATTCCTTCCCCATGTTAGATATTAGTGGGAGACTAACTATGAGAAACTTGTCGAAGACGAGTCTACAATTTTTGGGCTAGGATCAACTTGGGCAGATTTTTTAGATGCCCTCAAGGAACAATAATACACTGTTGGAAACTATGATGACCAGTAAACGATATGGACAAATATGCATTAGGAGAGAGACCATACGGTGCTAGAGTACACCAACATCTCCCATACCTTGTGCACAAAGATGGGTATTAAATACTTAGAGTGGAACCTAGTCCTAAAGTATCATAGGGGATTACATAGGTATATTTGAACATATATGGAGTTCCTGGACATCTCCTCATTGGGAGTGTAACACCCCCACCCTTAAAGAGAGCTTATATAGTGTAAAGCCTCTAAATTTTCTCTTTTGTTCTCCCATGTGAACAAACACCAAGCGTAATCCTCCTCCACGTGATCACTACCCGTGACCACAAGCCTAACAAAAGGGCGCTTCGTGACTTCTGTCGTCGGGTATTCACATACGAACCAACCTTGACTCACCTGACTCTCGAACTAAGAGCCCAACTCAACGCTAGCTCCGTTCCTCAACCTCCATCCATGTGACCCCTCGTTATGACTCAGGGCTCAACCCTCAAGCGCTTCGGGACTTCGCGTATCGCGAAGGTGGAAATTAATCCATCTCCTTTCCTCGGAATCCCAAAATCTGAACTCTCGATGTCAGATCAACGATCCACAATCTCCCACAACCCAATGGCTTAGATAAAATCTTCGCAAATCAAGACTTCACGTTTCACGAAGTTGGAGGGTCTCTCACTCTCCTTCTCCCGATCCCCGATATCTCCTTGAACAATCAATGTTCCACACCCTCCCTTTTATCGACGACTGTGATCAAATCGCGAACTGGGACTTCGCGAGTTCTCACGAATCCTATCTCTGACTTCTCGAGTTGCGAGTCAGTGAAATGTTGATCTCTCGCCACATGTCCTTTTCCGATGGACGACTAGGATTGTCGCAGCTCCCAGCTCCTCGGGTATTCGCCTCTGCTCCTTGCAAATCTTTCGAGGTTCAAATCCTCGAACTCTCGGATCTTCTACCTCCTGTCCTCTGACGATGGACGGTTCTGATTAACTTCGAGACTTCGAGACTTCACAAAATTTCACTCCTCTATGCACTTTCAAATGATTAGACCTCGTGCACTTTCCTATGGATCTCCTGGCTATGGTCCTCCGCGCATAGATCCAACGAATGAGATTTTTTCTCTCCCTGTGCGCAAACTATGAACTCACAGATACAATGGTCGAGGTGGCTCCCGAAGGAATCCATAGATCAACGGTCCACGTTACTTCGGGTTTCGGAGGTTTTTGTCGCACCAACCCATAATCTTCCCGATACGCGAAATCCAAACGCGTGGATCCAAGAAGCTAGAGGGGTTAATTACCGCATTCTTTTCGATAGCCAATGGCCATGACAACCCTTGGATCCTTTCGGACGAGTCTCATCCTTCCAACCTCCCATCAAGGAAAACCTTTCCCTTTCGGCATTTTCATATCAAAATTTTCATGAGTTCTCACCCCGAACAGGTTAGGCACTTGGGTCTGAAAATTCACATGGAAAGGGGGTCAAGGGGAAGTATTCTCTTTAGATGGATGGTTTCAGGTCTACATGATATCTCCTATCTCATCCATTTTATGAATTACGCCCGAGAAGCCTCCAGAGTGAAGCTGGGCATACAGTTTATCAGTGGGAAGTGTGATTTCCCAAGGAGATAGAAGCATACGCATAACATAGCCATTTCACACAGAGATGTTCATACATGCATATATATATATGTGTGTGTGTGTGTGTGTGTGTGTGTAATAACCAAGAAATCATTCATCATTCCAACTCAACAATTAAAAATGAGAGAAGACTTATCCGAATCGGACAAGGTGAAGTGACTACTAGAAGAAGTGCCCGTTTCCACCCAACCGTAGGCTCAGTCACTCCAAATGGATTTACCACTAGCCACCCCCGAGATAGACCACAATGCTCTGCAACACAACCTTTTCTTCTCGCTCAGCCACAATAGGGACACATGTTACTCTCCTCTTCCCACAGGATCCTGGCAATGGTTTACACAATACTAATCAAGAAGGATTAGCCTCATTTATCAGCTTGTATCGTAACCTTCTCTGCCATTTCCTGTGTCTAGAACTATTATTTTTTCCATTATTCCTTGAATCCTCGAGATTCACTTCCCATCTCTGCACTCTTCGTAGACGTGTTCATCTCCCCCCCTCACCACACCTTCCCTTATCGCCTCTTTCAACAGGGTTGCGTGTGGCCTGAATTCCCAGTTAGCGGTCAAGTATGGAAGCCTGACGGATGAGTGCTTACACACCCCATCCCTCATTAACTCCTGAGGAGGTCTTCCCACCCACCAGCCTGACTATAATTCATTTCTGGGTCAGAGGACGGTTCTGGTCCTGAGCAATTAAATCCAGTAAGCACCGGTTTGGTGAAGGTTAACGCAACCATTTCTGGTCCCCTTCACCCTCTCTTTGTATAACACTCGTGGTCTTTCTAAGTACACCCCCCTTCCATTAGTCATGCAACACTTGTCCATTTTCTTAGTAAATAATTAGGTTCACATTCGTTTACCTTTCAAACAAAGGTCCATCGAATCAATATTCACACATATAAAGTTTTCCATAGTCTTTTGGCCATTTATAGTTATATTTACAAACTGGTGGAAACAGGGCGTCGCAATCCCCCCCCCCTTAAAGGAACATCGTCCTCGATTTTCTATCTATTAACATTTCCTGTATGTATAGAAGTGAAAAAAAATGGGTATTCCTCTCTCATGGCATCCTCCATTTCCCATGTGGACTCATCTGGGCCAAAGTGTTTCCACTACACCTTGACCTGCGCAATGGTTCGATTCCTGAGTGGGGTTTCCTTCCTGTCTATTATGCATTGAGGTTCTGGCAATAATTCTCCCTCTGGTTCCACCTAGATCACAGACCAATCAATTATATGATTAGAATCATGTACATATTTCTTCAACAATGAAACATGGAAAACATTATGTGCTTTTATTGTGGGAGGTAGTGCTAGCCTATAGGCTACAGTTCCCACTCTATCTAGAACTTCAAAAGGTCCACAATACCAAGGTGCCAACTTGGCACAAGCTTCTGTCCTCAGGGAACTCTTCCTGGGCCTAACTCTGAGATAGACGTGGTCTCCCATCTTGAATTCTCTGGGGGTTCTCTTTCTGTCGGCATGATGTTTCTGTCTATTCTGAACTATTTTCAGATTTTTCTTTATCTGAATCACTTGTTGCCTTATTTCTTTCAACATTTCGGGTCCAATCGTAATTCTGTTCACGTGATTACTCCAACTGACTGGAGTGTTGCGCGACCCACCATAGAGAACTTCGAAAGGGCTCATCTTTAGCGATTCTTCGTAGCCGTTGTTGTAGGCAAATTCCACCAATGGCAGGTAATATTCCCACTTTTTAGGTTGATGCATTACATGCATCTTTAGCATGTCTTCTAATATTTGGGTCACTCTTTCTGTCTGTCCATCAGTTTGAGAATGATAGACTATGCTAAACAATAATTTGGTCTCTAGGCCAACCATCAAGGATTTCCAAAAGTTTGAAGTAAATTTTGTGTCTCTGTCAGACACGATCTCCTTAGGCATGCCATGTAGTCTGAATATCTCCTTCATGAATATGTTGGCAATATCTATTTCCTTGCAATTCGATTTGACGAGAATAAAATGAGCGGACTTACTCAATTTATCCACCACTACCATGATGGCGTCATTCTACCTGGCCGATGTTGGTAATCCGGTGATGAAATCCATGGAGATGGTCTCCCATTTCCATTTCAAGATTGGTAGAGGTTGTAATAATCCTGCTGGATGTCGGTGTTCTGCTTTAACTTGCTGGCATTCTAGACATTTAGCTAAATACTTAGCTATGTCTTTCTTCAATCTGGACCAATAGAATTGTTTCCTAGTGGTCGTGACCATCTTCTGATAGCCCGGATGGTCGGTGTATGGTCTCTTGTGAAATTCGTCCATTATGAACCTCTTCAAGTCATCACAACTTGGAATATATAGCCTATTTTGGTAAGTCAGCAGACCTCCATCTATCATCTGGTAGCCTTCATACTTTAGCCCTGCAGGTTCTTTCTCCAGGTACGAGGTCACGATATGGAAGAATGTTTCTATTTTGTGTGCATTCTTGACTCTTTCCTTGACATTCGTCTCACAGGTTCTCACCACTACCAGGTGAATTGTTTTCATACTTCTTCTAAGGTCATCAACCACCTTATTTTCCTTTCCTTTGATATGTTTGATTTCAAAATCAAACTCACTAAGGAGGGCCATCCACCTAGCTTGTCTAGCATTTAGTTTTGGTTGGACAAACAGGTGCCGCAATCCACAGTGGTCTGTCATAAGTACAAATTTCCTACCCAGGAGGTAATTCCTCCACATTTTCAAAGCGTGCACTATGGAGACCAACTCTAGATCATGGTTCACATAGTTGACTTCAAGTTCATTCAATTTCTGAGATTCATAGCAAACTGCGCTTCCTTCTTGCATAAGGACTCGTCTGAGTCCTTCCATGCAGACATTGTGCACAAGAGGAATTCATTATCAGGATGGATGATCTTCAGCATGAGTGCATGGGTCAGAAGGTGTTTTAGTAACTGAAACCTTTCTTCACATTCCGTTGTCCAAACGAATTTAACCCCCTTTCTCTGGAGGGCAGTGATTGGACAACCAGTCTTGGAAAACCCTTTTATAAACCTCCTATAGTATCCTGCTAAACCCATAAAGGATCTGATATCTAAAACATCCTTTGGGGTAGGCCATTCCATGATGGATCTGATCTTGTCAGGGTCTACTGCTACCCCTTCTTCAGATATGACATGGCCCAAGTAATGTATTTTCTTCTGGAAAAAGTCACACTTGCTAAATTTGGCGTAGAGATGATACTCTCTTAGCACTTGAAGGACAAGTCTAAGATGTTCCTCATGTTCCATATCATCAATAAAAACCAATACAAAATTGTCTAGGAATTTGTTGAGTACATTGTTCACCAAGCACATAAAGGTGGCAGGGGAATTGGTTAATCCAAATGGTATTACCACAAATTCGTAGTGACCATATCTTGTCTTGAAGGCGGTTTTGTGGATGTCTTCATCATTGATTCAAACTTGATGGTATCTAGATCTCAAGTCAATATTTGAGAAAATGGTAGCACCCCCCAATTGATTGAACAAGTCATCGATTCTGGGTAAGGGGTATTTGTTCTTTATGATTACCTTATTGAGTTGTCTATAATCTATGCACAGTTGAAAAGTGCCATCTTTCTTCTTCACAAAAGGGCTGGTGCTCCCCATGGAGACACGCTAGGCCAGATGTAGCCCTTGTCCATCATTTCCTTTAGCTGTAGTTTGAGTTCAACTAGCTCGAGTGTACTCATCCTATAGGGGGTCCTAGATACAGGTATCGCTCCAGGTGCAAGCTCTATTGAGAAGTCAATGTCCCTTCTTGGAGGTAGACCCGATACCTCTTCTGGAAACACATCTCTATACTCTCTTAGTATGGGGTGGTCTTCTAGGCTTGGTTTTTCATCCTCAACATATTCCAACACCTGTATTGCATATAGAGGACACCCCTTTCTACAATAATTTTTCATTTGAAGGACTGATATTCATCTCACTGAGACAGGATTTTGAATCCCTTGGAGGGTTATCTTTCTCCCTTCTTCATTTACACATTCTAAGGTTTGGTGGTAACAATATAGCTTAGTTTTATATGCAGCCATCCTGTTTTATATGCAGCCATCCTATCCATACCAATCAACAGGTCATACGATCGTAGGGGAAGTATTTTAAGGTTAGCTTGGGTGGGCAATCCATCCACAGTGAATTGGCAAGATGGTACAACCTATGCTATTTTTCTTTTGGTTCCAGTGGCTAACAGTACCAACCATGACCTAGTATGTTTATGTGGCTGTAATTTACACTTATCAAGAGCCTGAGGGGCCACATAACTCAAATTTGAACCAAGGTCAATTAAATAGATTCTAGATGGTTGGCGATCATACCTTCCATCTCCACCACTGAAGCTTGGTGGTCGGCTTGTTTATTATCCACAGCTGCATAGATTCGTGTCATACTCTTGGCCACCCCATTGACAGTGATAGCTTCTTGGACATTGTAAATTCCCCTACTGTTTTGTTTTCTGTGCGAACAATCCCTCAGTAGATGTTCTTCTCCACAACACCAACATTTCAAGGGTTCTTTATTTGGGTTATCAATATTTCCTAGGGTTGATCCAAAAGGTTTATTTCCACTCTGGGAGGGGAAATTCTACTGGCGTACACTTCGGGTACGAAAGATCATCCTTGAATTCTTCTTATAGTTTTTAAATCTTGGGGGTTTAAACCCCTTTTTCTAGAACCCCAAACTATTCTTCTGCTTCTAGCCTTCCCGAGGTTCTGTCTGAAGCCCAAGATGTTCATAAAAATATCTTTCCTTTCAAATAGTGTCTTCTAGGGTCTTTGGGTCGTCAAACTCAATTCTATTATGATAGTCCTTAGGTAGCCCACTGATAAATCCCTGCACCTTTGCCTTTTCCTCTTTTATGTAGGGTACATACCTCATAAACTCCAGGAATATGCTAACATATTCCTCTATGGTGAGTTGTCCCAGCTTGAGTTCATAGATCTATTTGGTTTTCTTGTCGAAATATTTTTCCGACAGATACTTCTTCCTAAAGTATTTCTCAAACCGTTCCCAGGATAGGTCCTCTTCATGAATCCCTTTCACATTCTTAAGGTCTTCCCACCAAATGGATGCCTTTCCATTCAGGTTGAAAGTGGCTACTCGGGCCTTCAAGTTTTTAGACAAGTCATGGACTCTGAAATACTTCTTTAGTCCAAGCAGCCAAGCCTCCACCTCCTCTCCTTTCTTAATCTCATCGTCGAAAGAGGGTGGTTTGGCCTTCCTGAATTATTTGAGATTATGACTTTTGGAATGCTTTCATTTCTTCCATTTTCTTTGAGAATGTGAACTGATTCTACTACTAGAAGATCCCTTCGAGTCACAAGTTTCCTTTCCAGAGGATTCGTTCGACGCTTGTCTCCTATCTCCACGTTGGGCCTTTCTCGAGGTACTCCTCCCAGTGAGGCCACTTAAAGGGCCACGTTTCCGTATCTCAGGTGGATTTTGACTCCTGTTTGTCTGTCGTCGGTCCACATCATTGGTGTCAGGTCCATGCTGCAGTTGTCTTTGTATGTAAGATAAACTCTGCAGCAAGATTGCATTAATTTCCGTTTTCTTCTCTTGCTCTTTTATCAATCTCTTGTTGTCGGCCCTGCAAATCTGTAATTCGGCCATGAGGCTCTTCATAGTCTCAACTAGATCCAGAGGGGTCTCTATCACCCTCCTCTCGTTAGACTCTTCCCCCACTTCATGGTGTGTCACCATTCTATATGATTGCAGTTTCCCACGATTCATTGACCGCTTGAGTGCAAACAAAACACTTGTTGTTAGCTAACATTATATTAGTTCATAACCAACACATAATTCACATTTCTTAAATACATACACACACAAAAATAAATTGTCATTCTTTTCTATAGCAAGGGCTTAAATAGACTTTTTAGGAAGGGAGTAAGGTAAGATATTGCCCTTTAAACCCCTTAATGTGGTCTTTACACAACTCATCCATGAGCCCAAACATGCCAAGTGTTGTAACCATGCCCTAATACCAATTTGTAACACCCCCACCCTTAAAGGGAGCTTCTATAGTGTAAAGCCTCTAAATTTTCACTTTTGTTCTCCCATGTGAACAGGCACTAGGCGCAAGCCTCCTCCACACGATCACTACCCATGACCACAAGGCTAACAAAAGGGCACTTTGTGACTTTTGTCGTCGGGTATTCACATACGATCCAACCTTGACTCACCCAAATCCCAAACTAAGAGCCCAACCCAATGCTAGCTCCATTCCTTAACCTCCATCCATGTGACCCCTTGTTATGACTCGAGGCTTGTTACAAGGGAAAACTCTATGGCCAAGGGTAAACCACAATAGTTAGGTTTGACTGCAGAAATCAACTCAATTCCAACATGTGCTATATAAACTAATGTGCAATACGAGGAAGAAGCCTACTATGATCCAATCGTTTGATGTCGCTCCACCGTTGAGCACTTTGACCCAAAGCTTTACACCTGCAATAATTTCTCAACAAATAAGCGATGAAAGTATATAGTGACAAGATATAAAATGAGTTAACACATCAGATAACACAATCCATGAATAAACATTACAAACATGCCCATGGATAATAATCATATATTTGAAAGATACCGATAGGATGGGAAAGGAGTATTTCTATTAATAATTGATCAACAGAAGTATCAACATTACAGACTTCCGTGTCAACACGGTTCGAAACCAAGAAACCAAGTTCCTTCCAACTGGGTCTCCACCACTTCAATCCTCCACCAAAGGCAAGCTCATAGAAAAGAGTTAATGAGGTCCTCTTGACAATAAGGAAAGATCTTGGGGGTTGAACACCGTGTTCAGACTTGAGGGACAAAGGGATGCAGACTCAATATGAAGTAATTTCTCCAGAGTAACTTTGCTCTCAAAGTTGAATGATTTCTCCTCTTTTTTCCATAGCTCGAAATTGTGCTCTTATAGCCTCCAGAATGCAACTGAAGGGCCGAGTCGGAATGTTTCCAGTATATGGAAGGCTAAAGATCAGAGATCTTATGTTGTGACATGGAAACCTGACCTCATTTTGTATTTTCTGGCACAAATCCCGATATACACGAGCTGTAGTGGAGCAATAAGCGTATACACATATTGCAAAGCAATTAGGGAGCATATATGTGGAAAAATATATATTTTTGGCTCTAGATTTATCAAAAAGGGGTTGATAAGTTTGCATAGGGAGATGGAAAAAGGCCCTTTGTGCAAGATAGCAATGGTGAGGTAAATCTTGCTATAACAGATGCCCCCTAATGTGTGCAATCAGAGGAGTATCTACGATGGCCGAAATACATTATAAATAACCCAGAAGTGGAGTGGTAGAGAACCAACTGGATGAACTCAATTGCTCATTACATTATATACTGACTTTGCATACATGGTTGTCAAGAATACAATGCAGATCCATGTGGAAATTATTCCAACAAGTGTTCATGGCCATGAGTAGGAAAGTATAAATGCGGTTACATGCCAATAGTTTTCATAATCACGAACAAGGCCCAGTGAAACCAGTCTCAAAATCAATCTGAAGATATTTGTATACCATGGATTACAATCTAATCTCCCATGATCGTTGAAGTCAAATAGGTACTGGTCCAATGAAATGGAAGAAATAGCTCAGGAAAGTTGCATCCACAAAGTGATGTATTCAAGTCTTCAATACAATCCGCCAATGGTGAAAGTCTACATCATGTGAATAAATGAGTTGAGGTCGAACACGATGAGACATTGTTTGATTACCGGTCATTGAGGTATACCGTTAACAAATGCAAGACAACCTACCAATGATGAAAGTAGGTATCAAGGCACCGATTACATCTCTACAAATGTGAATAAAGGATATGGTGTCGAACACTTGAGAGATCCATTGATCAGGAGACATTGATGTATTCCCATCTGTCAATGGTTAGAGAGCCTGCCACTAATGACTGCAAGCCTCAAGGTACTCATAAAACTCTATGTCTCATATCTAGAATACATGAGTTGAAGTCGATAGAAAGAGACCTGCTGAAAGGAGAGCATTAAGGAATCTCTCATCAGTGAGCATGAGGAACAAAGCAGGAACTTCATGATTTGGTGGAGATCGGACGAAGAACATGTTCACGAACCAACGACCTTGTGCATCGTTTGCGTGTGCCAAATGCAAGCAGTACATGAAAAAGACCCTCTGAATAACAGCTAATGATGAAAATTGTTGACAAAGGTGAGGAAACCACCAATAAGGCTACTGGCATCCAAGACACTGCATGAATCCCAAAGTGTGAATAGATGGCTTGCCGTTGAACACAAGGGAAACCACCCAATCAACGACCCAAGATGAAATGTCGATTTTTGGGTTCAAGTTGACCTACCAATGATGAAATTAGGGCCAGGGTGCATCATAAGACCAAAGTATCATGTGATTCTGAGACAAACTGAGGGTATGGCCGACATGCAAAGTCAATATTTATGAGGAGTGACCGACACAGGTTGATAGAATTCCTTTGAACAAGAGCATGAGACATACGGTGGACTCTGGCAGCATAGACTTAATTATGTGACAACTAGATGTAGGAGGCATCCATAATGTTCACTATAGTGACTGGAAGATTAACCAGTCGGTAGAGAAAATTTTGTAACGAGATCAGCTTCCTAAGGAAATGCTAAACCCAAAATTATGATGATGCAAGGACTCAATAACTTTGTGCTCTATTCAAAGGCAACACGACTGCTGCCAATTACAATATAGTACTCCCTTCCCGCCCATCTTTTTTTGTTTTTTCATAACAATTGAATGCTATGATACAGAGGAGGGAACGAGTGTCGCAAGTAAGCAAAACTAGTTCCAGCAGTGGAACGTACCTATGCTCAATGCAAGGAAATGCATGCAGAAGATGGACACTCGGGGTGATGTTCCCAACAGGGTATAGGGTGTCAAATTGTGAAGGATATAAACAAGGCTCTGCTTGGTTGAGGATGCAAATTTCTTGGGGCATGGTTTATAACACAAAGCGAGAACCAACTAAAGGCTCAATACTGCAAGCAAGGGCATGAGATGCAATCACAATTTAACGCCAAAAAATGTCCTTTTTTATATCTTTTAGTCTACTTGGTGTGAAAAAGGGGTAAACTTGTGCCAAATAGACGTCTTTTCAAATCCAATTTACGAGTGTGAAAAAGACAAGTTCACTCGACGATCTTTTCCATTTTTGATAGCGAGTAGGAAAAGAGCTTAACTAAGACTCATGATCTTTCAAATCCAATTTTAACGAGTGTGAAAAGGACAAATCACTCGGCGATCTTTCAATTTTTAATAACGAGTTGGAAAAGAGCTTAACTAAGACTCATTGGGAAGATTCTAGGTGGAAATCCATGAGGGGGGCTAAGTCTCCCGTGCGAACCTTCTGTGGAATGTTGGTATCTTACGAAGAACTGGCACAAGCTTGGGAAGACCCAAAGGTCTCCAAGTCGAGGAGGGAGAAGTCCTAACAGAGGTTATCGTCTTTGTGATATATAGGATAATGTCTCTTCCTGGAAAAGACATATACGAAGGCATTGGATACCCCACAAGACCATCCCAATCAAAGGGAACCTCATCAATACTTGGAGGGAGAGAACTTGGGAAGAGTAAAACTCTCTCTTGTTCAGAAGGTGAAGTAATAGAACTGCTAAGGACATGGCATAGAACCAGAACCAGAAGAGCGAGATCGACCAAAAATTGCATTGGCGTGACCGCTTCCTTAGACTTATCACTCTCCAAGAGAAGAGTGGGGTCGATCAAATATTGCATCGATATGACCACTTCCTCAACCATTGGTTGAATAGGATGTGAGACAACAAGGTCAAGAGGTGTATCACCCCAAAAAACATGAGTGTTTTCGGTCGAAGATTGCATCAACACAACCATTGGTTGAACAAGATGCGAGACAACAAGGTCAAGAGACGCATCACCCCCGAACATAGGAGAGGTGTCAGTCGAAGATTGCATCGACATGACCACAGGTTGAACAGGATGTGAGACAACAAGGTCAAAGGATGCATAAACCCCTAAAGGAAAAGAGGTGTCAGCCGAAGATTGCATTGACATGATTGTTGTATCAACCAAAGAAGGAACAGAGTGTTGTGAAACCATATATGCCTTAGAACCCGAATGGCCCTTAGGTGAGCCCCACACTTCTAGTATCCCAACAGTAATAGGACACAAACGAGTAAGGTGACTTCCTTTGCAAGTCCTGCAAAGGAATCTAGGATTACATCTGAGACGTCTAGGCTTCTTAATCATATGAATGCCCCCAGCATGACTTGCAGTGGCTAGTGACATTCTCCCAGCATGACTTGCAGAGGCTAGTAGAAAATACCCAACATGACTAGAAGAGGTTGGGGATGAATCCCCAACATGACTAGCAGAGGTTGGTGATGAATCCCCAACATGATTAGCAAAGGTTGGAGATGGATGCGCAGTGTGACTAGCAATGACTAGACTCGTGCCCCCAACATGACTTCCAACAGTTGGTTACAGGTCTTCAACATGACTCGCAAAGATTGTCGACCAATCTCCAACATGACTAGCAGAGGTTGGTGATATAATTCTAGTATGACACTCAGTGACTGGACTTGTGCCCCCAGCATGACTTGTAGTGGCTGGTTGTAGGTCTTCAACATGACTAGCAGAGGTTGTTGACCAATCTCCAACATGACTAGCAGAGGTTGGTAATATAATGCCAGTTTGACACGTAGTGACTGGACTTGTGGCGGTGATGAATTGCGGCATTTGATTCCAAGGTCCAAGGAAATATTGGTTTTGAGAAATTGCAGGCCAGGAAGGATCCTGGTTTACACCCTGTCCCTATCCAGCGGGATAGTATCCTCCTCCATACTAATTCATAAAGGGTTGTAAGGGAATCGACACTGAGGAAGCTTCTTGCGAAGAGAAAGCGACGTGATAAGGGTTACTCATGTGAGGATATATGTTTCCCCCAGGCGAAGGAACTTCGTGAGGGGGGTTGCCCATGCTATAAAAATAACTTCCCTCGGATGAAACGCCAGAGGACAGATGGAGGTCCACCATGGGAAAAGTGTTCATAGGAACCGACATAGTGGAAGAAGTATAGGTGGACGGAGTGTAATAAGTAGAATGATTTCTTAATTGGGCATTTACCTCTCGCATAGTGGACTTGTAGGAAGGAAGATTCGAACCTCCTACCGTAAGAGGTGTTTGAAGGATATGACTCCCACCAAACGGAGAGGGATAAGAAGGAGGCATCATGCCCCCAAACCCAAAACTTTTATTTGCATAAGGAGGCGAGACAGAGGATGGCAAGTGTGAAGACATATCATACATACCATGAGAAAAATGATTAGAGACCCAAGGCGTTGACTGAGTATTATAATTCTGCATACCATAATGCGAAGTGGAAGGATCTGTCCCCATGAAATGAGTGGACATCATGGGGGTGGTAGTAGTAAATGAGGGAGCAAAAGGAACTCCACTATCCATGATAATGAAAACTCAGTATAGACTCTTAAGGCCAACTAGTAATCAAAGAGCATACCAAAAAGTCAAACGGCCAACATGCATGTAAACGGGCTAAAGTGGTTGAGTGGCCTCCCTCACTAAATAAAGTATGTCTCATCCAAGAGGGACCTGAGACTCCTTGCTAAAGTTTGGAGGTAACAAAATCAGTTATAAGGGCCCTCGCAGGCTTAACAACTAGTCGGTCAGATCCCCCTAGAGAGGTAATCCTCCATAAAGGTTGTGTGTTGTCTGAACCCTATCTGACTTAGGGTACAAGCAGAATAACCCCCGCAAGTAACCTATGAGATACTTAAGTCAAGCAACTAATAAACCACTGTATAACCGATGCACAGGTGAGCAGTCGTAAGTCTGGATCACCATATGGGCAGGGTAGCAATGCACGAAACCTTGAAAGTACCACCTCTCATAGAGGTATGGATACTAGAAAGATCCCCAAATATGAATAAATCCACAGAAATATCTTTGACGCTAGGTGAGTATCCAGGGGTTATCCCTTCAAAAAACTTTGCGCGACCTCATGCTTAACTCCGGTGTGAGTGGAGCCTCATGATATTACCAATTATATAATGGATTTCTCAAGTCCCTGTCTCAGACACATATGTTGATTTAATTTCCTTGGAGAAGTTAACTCACAAAATCCTCTTCCAAGGCACTAAATCCTAGGCTAGTTTGTGCACCCTAAACAATAAAAATGTTACTAATCAATTTTAGTTTAAAGCGTAAATTTTATTGGCCGTGATTACTCAAAAAGATATGGAAATGAAACTCATGGTGTTATGGCTCTGTATGAAAATAAAAATAGATTTAATGCAAAGCCTAACTTTAACTTTTCAGTGAATGATATGCTAAATAAAAACAGTGCAATCTTCAATTTTAACTCTGCAACTCAGAAGTAAAATGCAATCTTTCGCTAAATGTGCTAAGCTAAGGATAAAGGTTCCAAGAAAAAAATACCAACCAATGCAAAATACCTATTTTTTTGTATTTTCAATGGATTAAAAAGAAAATGCATGGACTGATAAGCGACTTGATATATAACTTCTACTGTGTATAAAAGAAATCACTCGAGCAGAATACCAAGCAGCTAAGCAGACATATCAACTACCAAGGACAAATAAAAAATGGAAACAAAGAGAAAGACGTCGCCCAAAAATTCAACTCCAAACAGGTCTCCTGTCATCCCAGATAATCTCAACAAGCACCACAGAGACCTAAGAAGGCTCAGTGATCCTCAAAACCTACCCAACAATCACTAATCCAAGCAAGCAAGCAAGGGGAAGTGGTATACATGAATGTTCAAGAGAAAAGGGAAAAAGGCTAGGCAAGGGTAAAAGGATGAAAAACTTAGACCCATAGTGAATAGACTCTGTCCAACTGTGATACGACAAGAAACACAAAGGAAAAAGAGCAATGTAAGAAGAAAAAATACTTCAACCCTTAGAAGGAAGATCTATCCCCAGTGGAGTCACCAATTCTGTTACAAGGGAAAAACTCTCTATGGCTAAGGGTAAACCACAACAGACAGGTATGACTGCAGAAATCAACTCAATTCCAACATGTGCTATATAAACTAATGTGCAATACGAGGAAGAAGCCTACCTCGATCCAATCATTTGATTATGTTCCACCGTTGAGCACTTTGACCCAAAGCTTTACACCTGCAAGAAGTCTCAACAAACAACCGATGCAAGTATATAGTGACAATATATAAAATGAGTTAGCACATCAGATAGCACAATCCATTAATAAACATTACAAACATGCCCATGGATAATAATCATGTATTTGCAAGATATCAATAGGACGGGAAATGAGTATTTCTATTAATAATTGATCAATAGAAGTATCAACATTACAGACTTATGTGTCGGCATGGTTCGAAACCAAGAAACCAAGTTCCTTCCAACTGGGTCTCCACCACTTCAATCCTCCACCAAAGGCAAGCTCATAGCAAATAGGTAATGAGGTCCTCTCGACAATAAGAAAAGAGCTTGGGGGTTGAACACTGTGTTCAGACTTGAGGGACAAAAGGATGCAGACTCAATATGAAGTAATTTCTCTAGAGTAACTTTTCTCTCAAAGTTGAATGCTTTCTCCTCTTTTTTCCATAGCTTGAAATTGTGCTCTTATAGCCTCCGGAATGAAACTGAAGGGCCGAGTTGGAACGTTTCCAGTATATGGAAGGCCAAATATCAGAGATCTTTTGTCATGACATGGAAACCCGACCTCTTTTTTTATTTTTTGGAACAAATCCTGATATACACGAGATGTAGTGGAGAAGAAAGAGTATACGCATCTTGCAAAGCAGTTAGGGAGCGTATATGTGGAAAAATATATATTTTTGGCTCTGGATTTATAAAAAAGGGGTTGATAAGTATGCATAGGGAAATGGAAAAAGGCCCTCTGTGCAAGATAGTAATGGTGAGGAAAATCTTGCTATAATAGGGCCCAACCCTCAAGCGCTTCGGGACTTCGCGTATCACAAAGGTGGAAATTAATCCATCTCCTTTCCTTGGAATCCCAAAATCCAAACTCCCAATGTCAGATCAACGGTCCACAATCTCCCGCGACCCAACGACTTAGATCAACTCTTTGCGAATCGGGACTTCGCGTTTCACAAATTTGGAGGGTCGCTCACTCTCCTTCTCTCGATCCCCGATATCTCCTTGGACAATCAACGGTCCATGCCCTCCCTTTGATCGACAATTGCAATCAAATCATGAACTCAGACTTCGTGAGTTCTCACGACTCCTATCTTTGAATTCCCGAGTTGCGAGTCAACAAAATGATGATCTCTCGCCATGTGTCCTTTCCCGATGGACGACTAGGATTGTCATGGCTCCTAGCTCCTCGGGTATTCGCCTCTACTCCTTGCAAATATTTTGAGGTCCAAATCCTCGAACTCCGGGATCTACTGCCACCTATCCTCTGACAATGGACGATTCTGATTAACTTCGAGACTTCGGGGCTTCACAAAATTTCACTCCTCTGTGCACTTTCAAAGGGTTAGACCTCGTACACTTTCCTATGGATCTCCTGTGATGTCCCGTCCCCAAGATTAGGCCAGAAGGGAGTGACTTAGTAGTCTATAGGTTCCCGTAGACTATAGTCAGACACAAACAGGGAACCAGATGGAGAAATAAGGAGGAATTAAGGCTAAACGATAAATTAAGCCAAAATACTTAGGAAAAGTCACTTAAGCCTAAGTCAA